>JAWNNM010002566.1:600000-789013 GCA_035044965.1 Lordiphosa andalusiaca
TTTTGGGACTTAAAAAAACATTGACAAACTTAAAATAAAACCAAATTGTTCATTTTTAAAAGTTATAAAGTTCTAAAGTCAATACTAACCCTGTTTGGTTAAAGACTTTATATCCTTGTTCTTAAATCGTAATGAATCAAAGACCTAACATGTCCCCTCTGAAGAGATTCAAGAATTCTGTACTTAAATTAAAGATTAATAAGTTCTTAAGTTCAAATGAGTTGTGGTTGTAATCCTTTAACAAAAAAAAAAGTGTGGGGTCTTAAGCTTAATTCTGAATGGATAAAGTGGATATAAAAGGGGCCTCCTCAAAAAAGATTCAAAATTCTGTTCTCAAATCATACAATAATTAATAGGTTCTTAAATTAAAATGAGTTGTTGTTGTAATCCTTTAACAAAAATAGGTTTGGGGGTTTCAAACCTATTTCGGATTGCATATTACCTCAATTCCAATACTTAAAGTATTTTTGGCGCTTTCTTTGAGAATGAAAGCTGTTTTGATTGAAGTACAACACGAGATAAAATCAAGATTATATCGAAATTGATTATAGCATAGACCGGGGCGGATCTGAACAGCATGGAGTTAAGTGCAAGTATTGATTGGTTGAGTCTCAAAGCTATTGGGATTGGTTCTGGGATTTTTAAGGCTTATTTAAGGTATGCTTGGATGTTATTTTAGTATCAAAGTTCTTTATTCAAGCATGGTAAATTATTTTATACTTTTAATGAGTTCTTAATACAATTCAGTTCTTCAAATCAAGAATTTATTGATTTAAAACAAGAAAGCTAAGCCAACTTCGTCTGGGCCGAAGTTTTTATACTCTTAGAAGTGCTCGCTTAAATATTTTAAAAATTATTTTTTTTTCCGACCGATCGTTCGTATGGGAGTTATATGATATAGTGATCCGATTTGGACAAAAATGTGTAGAATTAGGTAAAAACATGTAAAACAAACGAATACATAATTGCAGGATGCTACCATTAAAAACAAAAAAGTTTTTCTAACAAAGACTGTTTTTCAGACCTATCTTTTGTATGGCAGCCATACCATATAGTTGTCCGATTTTCATCAAACTACGCAGAATTATCAAAAACCATAAAAAACTTATGAATACAAAGTTTGGAGACGTTTCCATTGAAAAGAAAAAAGTTTTTCTCACTAAAACTAGTTTTCCGACGCATTGTTCCTATGGGAGCTATGAGATATAGTCATCCGATCCAGTCGATTTCGACATATTAGTAGTGTGCAGCAAAAAGAAGTGCTAAATTTCAGCTCGATAGCTTCAAAACTGAGAGACTGGTTCGCGTAGAGACAGACAGACGGACGGACAAATCTCTATCAACTCAGCTCGTCACCCTGATCAAGAATATATATATAGTTTATGGGGTCGGAAATTAATATTTCTATGCCTTGCAAACATTTGGGCAAAATTATGAAAAAAAACTTCTGGAATTAAGAATGTTTGTATGTACTTAAACTTTACGGACTAATGGAAGATTTTGTTTGGGGAAGCTTATGATTTAATGTTAATATTTTTAAGATATTTCCTACAAACAGTTCTGTACTTTAAATAGAAACTTGCTTTCCTAGAATTTTCAATAATTCACCAGATCCTTAAATAAAAACAAAAGCTTGTGTTTTCAATGACCATAGATCAGCTTTAGATTTCCTTTCAAACTCCATCCAATTCCAATTAACTTGTCTCAATTTGATGAATGACAGCTAATTGCGTGTCCTGTTATTATATAAAAAATACAAAAAAAAAACCCAGTCACCTTTCACTTTAATCAATTCCAAAATTGCACGCAGACCCCGTTATTTGCGGCAAACCATAAAAACACCAAAAAGGATGCCATTAAAAACCCAAAAACCAAAGCCAAACAACAACACAAAAATTGTATAGTGAGAGGCGGCAGAAAACGTGTGCTAAATCACTGATGACTATGCGGCGCCAATGGGGCAATTTGTATTATAAGAGAAAACCCTAAAAAAAAAAAAAAAACCTAAAACTCTCGACTGTTTAATCTTCACTTCCGCTGCCCGGCCCGCATATGGGCCAGGAATCAACTCGATTGGAGATGGAGTGGAGAGCTAGACATCATTAATTTTCAGGCGGCACAAAATGTTTGCATAGAATTCCAGTGGCCAGTGGCATCCTTTGAAGTGGATCGTCTGCCAATTTGGCACGTAATTTAATATTAATTTGTTAAACTTCATTCAAGGCGCCTCCCACAACCGCCAGAAAAAATTACAGCTCAACGCTCGTTAGTCGGCTTAAACGTTTTCATTGTTATGCGTCCGGGCAACGCCTCCTGGAGCCGAAGCCAGAGCCTGGAGCTGATGCCGCCGCTGTGCTTCTTTCAAGTTTGCTCGATATAATTACGTGGCTGTCGGGGCTGTTCATGGCTGTATTCTGAAATCATTATCATCGCCGACGCGCCAATGTATTTTGATAGGTTTCAACGAAATCAGCGCCCTAATAGCTAGTTGCAGGCCGAGATGATGGTTACGGCCCCTTTGCGTTTATAATTATTGAGCAGCATTCGACAAGTGATTATACGGCATTTGTGTCGTGAGATGAGCCATGCGGGCCATACCCACTCGTAAACTCCTTTATTGGAAAAAAGGAGAGGTGCTTCTCGTCTCAAGGGCAGGCCTTGAGGTACAGCACACATAACGTATGTGATTATGCATTTAGCTTAGTTAAACACTGGCGACCATATCGAGTTTCTGGGAATAAATTATGTAGTGTCTTTTCAGAGTTGAGAACGGTTTTGAGCAAGCTGATAGACAAGTATTTTACTAGTCAAAAGCTTGTTTGGTATTGGGCGCTTCAGGGATTTGGTTAGATGATGTACAGATGTAAAAAAAAAGAACTCATTTGTGTCATCTCTTCGATTAATAATATTATTTATTAAAATTATGATTAACTTTCGTACTAAATATATCCCCAAACGATGACAGAAGTTGGTCAATCCCGGACTTTTATAATTCAAACCGGTAGAAAATGATCTGAGTAGAGATTTTTTTAATACCGGATGTCGTATAAGCATGATTTAAGCACCAAACTGGCATATTTCAACGATTGATTGGGGACAGTTTACTCGGAAAATAGGGCTACCGTCGCTCTAGAGTCTGAACCAATCAGTATAGAATTAAATCTGATTTGTACTTACAATATATTTCGTACTAAATATATTCCCAAACGATGACAGAAGTTGGTCAATCCCGGACTTTCAGAATCCAAACTGGTAGAAAATAATCTGAGCAGAGATTTTTTAAGTACAGGAATGTCGTTTAAGCTTGATTTAAGCTCCAAATTGGCATATCACAATTTTTGATTGGGGACTGTACACTCGGAAAAAGAGCTACCGGAGCTCTAGACCAAACAGGATAGAATCTAAACTGTTTTGTACCCAAAATTTCAAGTATAATTCATTCTTGGGTGTACTTAAATTGAGTACGAAACATTCTTAAGCCAAAATATGTCTGTTAATATTAATACATACAAACGTTCTTGAATCAAGAACACTTTGTACTTACAGTAATATGAAAAATTCTAGAAAAGCGAGTTCTTAGTTCAAGTACAAAATATGCTAGATTGAATACAACACAGAATTATAATGCCAGCTACTCAAAGTGTGCTAAATGCGAATAGTTTTTAAGCGAAACTGTTCTTAAAATTCCCAACAGGTTTTAACACTTTTGGTATGAAGTGATGGTAAATTTCTGAACTACAGTAGCTCTAACTTTCACACCCTTTGATATTTCCAGCCTTTTTTGGATCAATAAGAGACCTCGTTTTAGAACTTGAGTACTTGATTGAAACATTCTTGTTATCTTACTAGAATATATTTGGGCTGGTATTAGAAATTACTGGACCTCTTGTACTTATTTGGAGAGATAATCGGGCTTGACTTGAGACCATTATAGGCTTAACGTATGATTAAAATTATTCTTAAATTATTCGAAATGTACTTAATATATCCCAAAACAGTCTATAATCAAGTATTTCGGAATTGCAAAAATCGTACTTGATATAGGAATTTTGCACTTGAATCAAGTATTTTCGTTTTTAACGTACTATTGACACCGTCTGTGCCTAATTCAAGTACAAATTTCTTTTCTTAGTGCTGCAATGCTGAGTACTGATTGTCCTATTATGAGCATCGAATATCTCATTTCGAGGACTGAGTATCGAGTACCATGTATTGAGTATTACCAAAGATTATACAATTATACAATGTGTTGTATATTCTTTTGTTTTACAAACTGATTATCGAATAGTATCGAGTTTTGAGTAGAAAGTTTCAGGTGCTAACTATAGAGTTTTGTGTTTTAGTATTAAGTGTCGCGTACTTAGTATCGAGTACGAAGTACTGAATATCTAAATGTTCCGAGTACTTATTTTCAAGTGCTATAAACAGAGTACTGATGGTGTTATTCTGAGTATCTCATTTAGTATTCTGAATACCGAGTACTGAGTATTATGCACTAGAATCTGAGAATCGAATAGTATCGAGCTTTGAGTATTTAGTTTCAAGTGCTAAGTATCTATCTCTGTGTAACGAGTACTATACAGCATGTACTAATTGTCGCGTACCGAGTATCGAGTACTAAGTACTGAGGATCTAATAGTTTCGAGTGCGAAATATTGAGTACTGATGGTCCTATTGTGAGTATCGAGTATCTTATTTCGTGTACTGAGCACCGCGCTCCGAGTACTGAGTATTTGAAAATGAGTACGGAATAGTTTCGAGATCGGAGTACTTAGTTTCAAGTGCTAATAATTGAGTTCTGTGTATCGAGCACCTAGAAACGCGAACTGAGTGTCGCAAACTGTGTATCGAGTACTAAGTACAGAATATCTTGTACTAAGTACTGAATATCGAGTACTAAGTACTGCTTATCGAGTACGGAGCATTGATTACTGATCATTGAAGACCGTGCATGAAGCACTGAGCACCGAGAGTAGGTTGTATAGTTCCCATAACTGTTTTTATTGTTTGCCACTTCAATATGGAGTTTCTCCAAATTTTATTAAACCAAGTATTGAGTTTTCTCACCACTAAGAGCTTCGCTTGTCAATCAACCAGCTCCTTTAGTTGCTCACCAATTGCTCAATCAAAAGTCCTTAAACGCCTAAACAAAAACTTAACAGAAATCCATTTATTTTATAGAATTTTCTCTCTTAGCAGTTTATTGCCTCTGATTGATTACTTGAATATTAAATTATTAATTAGTTTCAAATAAAATTCAAATATACTTACTATTCTTGTAGTTAGCTTAAGCCTAATTCCCCGAATCAAATGTTATCCCCAGCCTAATCAAATTGTAATCCCAAAAATTATGCACAAAAACCAATAAACTCATTGACATGTGAAACGAAAATGCATAATCAATAAGCCTAAATAGGGCCCCAAAAACCCATTTTGGCTAACAACAATGGCAAATACATACAAATATGTATATTGGCTTAATTATCATCAATTTTGAGCAATTAAAATGTCTGGGCTAGAGGGGGTTGGGGTGAGGGGGTGGTTGGCCCCCTAAGCCCCATAGAACTTGTAAAACAAGCCACACAACGACGACAGCTGAGCAGATAACAAGCCCAACGACAACGTCGACGACGACGACGGCGACGACGACACAGGAAGGGAAAGGCAAAAGGCACAGCCCAACGATGCTTAATTAATATAAATACAAATGGAGAAGGGCGAGGTGAATGCGGAGGCGCCAAACTACGTAGACAATTACTTATAGGATTTTGGTATGCCTGGTGTGTACTTGGGTGCTTGGGTTGAGATAGAGAATAGAGACAACGCTCTCGGCGCCAATAAAATGAAAATTTCCATAGAGTGAAAATTGAATGAACAATTTCCAAAGATTCCACCAGCTGCATATATAATTAGTGGTAAAGCTTATTTCACTAAGAACCTGCTGGTGGAGGAGAGGAGGGAATTAAGGTGCATAATTAGAAACCCCAAAACAAGCATTTTGTGGTAAGCATATTAGATTTTATTAGCCTTCATTCAGTGTGTGTGTGGATGTGGATGTGTGAGTGTGGGATGTACGTGACCATATGGTGGTCAAAATAGTTCTTAAGGGAAATGCAAAGGTGTTATATAATAGAATCATATAATACCCTGATATATAAATAAAGCAATCAAATTAGTTAAGTAATACTAAATTTAAATTTTTCATAATGTTCCCTTGCAAAAACTTTAATTTTTTCAACTATACTAACAATTTGTATACCCTTGCAAAGGGTATTATAATTTTGCCTAGAAGTTTGCAACGCATAGAAATATTCATTTCCGACCCCATAAGCTATATATTATATATTCTTGATCAGGGTGACGAGCTGAGTCGATTGAGCTTTGTCCGTCTGTCTGCCTGTCTGTTTCTACGCGAAATAGACTCTCAGTTATAGCGCTATCGAGCTGAAATTTCGCACAGAGTCTTATTTTTGCTGCACACTACTAATAAGTCGGAACCGACCGGATCGGATGACTATATCCCATAGCTCCCATAGGAATAATCGGTCGAAAAACTAGTTTTAGTGAGAAAAACTTTTTTCTTTTCAATGAAAACGTCTCCAAACTTTGAATTCATCGGTTTTCTACGCTCTTTCATAATTTTGCTAAGTTTGATGAAAATCGGACAACTATATGGTATAGCTGCCATACAAAAGATAGGTCTGAAAAACAGTCTTAGTTAGAAAAACTTTTTTGTTTTTAATGGTAGCATCCTGCAATTTTGTATTTGTTTGTTTCACATGCTTTCACATAATTTTACAAATTCACATAATTTACAAATTCGGCGGTTATAAAAAGAAGGCAGGTTAATAGGGCGTGGCCTGTCTTCGTAAGAAGGAAGAGCGAAAATTAGCAACTGTTTTTGTACCGAATCGATTTGATCTTGATATTTTTATACTGTGTACCGAAGGTACATAGAGTATTATAAGTTTGTGCAAAAGTATGTAACATCCAGAAGGTAGCATCTCAGACCCCATAAAGTATATATATTCTTGATCAGCATCAACAGCCGAGTCGATATAGCCGTCCGTCTGTCTGTCCGTATGAACGCACAGATCTCAGAGATGGTAAGAGATAGAGGTTTGACATGTATGGGACATATGCTGCTTATGTCTGCAGGCAGATCAAGTTTATTTTCAATTTTGGCCACGCCCCCTGCCGCCCCCGCAATTTAGAAAACACGTCATATCTCCCACAGTTTTGGAGATAGATGGCTTGTTCCTTCTGGACATATTTAGTTATTAGGATAACTTATCGATCCGCCAAAGGAATGAAGAAGATCGGATGAACGGTTTTCGAGTTATGATCAAAAGACAAATTTTCTTGGTACAGAGTATGTTATAGTCGGGCTTGACCGACTTTCTTTCTTGTTGATAATGTGGAGACCAGACACACGATCCATATTCTAGAATTGGTCTCACTGGGGACAAATACAGTTCCTTGGTGAGGTGGGGATCATTAAACTCCTTGAACCATCTTTTAACGAAGCAGAGAACCTCCATACTTTTTGGATTGTTAAAACATAACTTGGGAACAAATTGAACACCCAGATCGTGTACTTTATATCGGTTAAGCAACCACATAAAGTCGATTACGACTAAAAGTCATACATTTACACTTGCTGAGATTAAGAGGAAGGCAGTTAGTCGAGCACCAGGCGTGAAGGAGACTCCGGGTCCTTATATGACAAACAAATTTTAAGGTCGTCGGCATACATCAGTGCATGCAAATAGGATAAAACTTGCGTGAAATCATTTATGAAAAAGTTGAATAATAAGGGCACCAAAAGACTACCGTGGGGTACCCTAGATAGAACTTTAATGGAGCTAATTAGTGTAAGATTGAAACGAACGCGCTAAGATCGATCGCTTAAATACGCCTTTATCCAGCTAAGAAGGATTGGCGAGAAGCCCAGCAAACCCAGTTTATGTACTTAAAGTACGTGATCAATTGAGTCAAAAGCCTTGCTGAAGTCAGTATAGATAACGTCGATCTGCTGATTATTGACAAAGCATGTACATTCGTAGAAACAGAGCGCTTCTTCATGAAACCATATTGAGATATGTATATTATCGAGCGTCAATAATGCTGTAATTGAGAAGTCAGGATCTTTTCAAAGAGCTTTGGAATGTCCGACAGTTTCGAAACACACCTGTAGTTCGAAATGATTGACTTTGGACCCCTTTTTATGAATAGGAATAATATCAGAATCCTTTCAATAATAACTTGAATAATTTACCAAACGGCTTACAGAAAGAGTCGGCACAGAATTTCAACACACAGCCAAATGTTATCCCCAGACTGGTTGTTAAAAACACCTCTCCCTTTAATTACTCCACTAACTAACTAAGTAACTAAGCCTCTCCTCTCCACTTCCCACCCTTTGTCAGCTTAATCAATTTTATTTCATTCCCCACGCATTATCGCCGTTCAATGATCATGAGCCTTTGGTATATAGCCATTCATTGCTTAGTCGTTGTACTTGTAGGGTTTTACCGCTAATTACACTTCAGCCGGATATTTAGCACAACACTAGCTGCACTGCACTTAATGCGGCTTAAATGGAAGCCATATTTTACATTGAAAACAGTTCACAAATAATTAAAAACTATTCGTAACTGTCCGAACTGTGGCAGACTCTATAATTTGGCTCGTCGGTAAGGTTTTTCATTTATCAACCGTGTTTCGCCGAGATGGACGGCCGTCTGACTACTGCTAATAGTTACAACCTATCATTAAAAGTCAATTTAGATTGGACTGATGGATGGAAGGATACGGGTTACGGGCCATGTGAAACAATTTAAGGGCAGCTGACGAAAACCACACGTTGCTAATTGTTGGGTTGCATACGAGAGAGAGTGAACGTATGTATAGAGGTACCTATACATATATTTGATGAGAGGCCTGCAAAGGGGGCGGGAACTGCAACACACACAAAAAAAAAAGAAATAGGAGGATTATAAAAAAAAAGCGAACCAACCTTTTTTGCACCTTGCAAGTGTCAAGTGTTGGGACTGTTTTTAGGGTTTTCCCCAAGACGAAGTCCAAATGACCTAACCATTTGAAGAATCTTCGGTTGTCTTGAAAAAAGATCTTTGTTCAGGTCCACTAAAAGTCCATATAAATATTTTGAAACACTTTAAATGGAAGGAAAGGTAATAAATTCTCCTATAAATTAGCTTTATACCAAACTATTCATCAGCATCAACAGTCGAGTCGATATCCGATATTCGATTCCGAAGATGCATATCTCAGAGTTGGTGATGTATAGAGGCTCCCACATAAGTTTCTTATACTTGCACAAGGGAATAAAAGATATATTTGGACTGGATATGTCTCTTAAGTCTAAATATTGAAGATATATGCACGCTCATCCAAGCAATTAGGTAAATAAACTTTTTATAACTTCATAAAAGGTTCGTACTTTCTGGATCGATAGAATCGGATGGTCAGTGGTTAAGTTATGGCCAACTGCAGCATCAGAAATCATATTGTGCATACACTTTCGTTGGCAAAGAGTACATTAGAGCGGGGCTTAATCGACTTTCTTTGTTTTTTTACAATAAATTATCCAATATAACTGGAAAAGCATTTCAAAATGCTGTGACTAAATTATGGTATGATTTAAAACCATGCAGGTATACTTTTTAATGATACTACATGCTTATATTATGTGCGCATTTTTAATGTAGCTTTCTTGATATTCATATATCTTGAGAACTTAGTTGTTCTCTTTCTCTTACACCCTGAGAAAAAAAATACAAAACTTCATACTTAGATCGAGTATGCTTGATTGCAGAAGTTCGATAAGAATCATTTCTTAAATATTTATCCAAGTAAGAATTTTAGATCACGTTTTTCTTGATCCAAGAGGTTTCCAAACTTGAACCAAGTACTAAACATTCTCAAATCAAAACGAAAACCCTTTGAAGCTAGTGCTAAACATACTTAATTCCAAGCTTGCGCATTCTTGAATCAAGAGCATAGTGACTAACACCGAGAATGTTCTTGCTTGTTTTAAGAGCTCATAACGTTCAAATGTAAGATCGTTTACTTTTGAGTCAAGAGCCTAGCGGACTCCAATTCATTGTTTTATTAACAGTTCTGTTTAAATTTTTATATTATTTCATGAAAAATATATTGTTAAGCCAAGTAGCAAGTTTAAGCCGGCTCGAGGAATACACAACACCACAAAGCAGCAGCAGTTATCCCCCGTCAACTGTTCTACTCCCGTCTCTCCATCTCAACAACGGTATAACTGCTTGGGAATTTCAAAGCAAAAATCGATGGTAGTTTCCCCACACACCCTTCTCACATAAAAAACCAAGCTGTGGGAGTGGACCCAACGTTATTCTCTTAAATGTGCTTGCTCTCCTCTCTCCTCTTTTAGTTTCTTAGTCCCTTTGCTTAAAATCACCAAACTGAGATCGAATATGGCATAATTTCAAGTTAGAAATTCTTGAAAACTTAAGAACGAGAGAGTTCGTACCTAAATTATTCGTTCTATTTTTTGGGTGTACAAAAAGATCACAAGCAAGTACTGAGCTAAGCTGTACAATTCAATCTACAAGATCAGTTTTAAGTAAGTGAATAAAGTGAGTTACTTTTTCAGTTATTCATTGTATTGCTCTGTTTTTCTTTTCTATTTAGTGGCTCACTTCCAGGTTTTGATTTGATTGCTATAAGCCGTTTTGTACATTGGTTTAATACTAAAATTAGTAAGTAAAAGAACATTCTTAGCAAAGTGAACAACTGAACAAGAAAGACCAACTTTAATTTTGCATTGTTCAACCTCTTAAGAAAGTCGTTACACCCGCTTCTTGCCAAGTGTCTAAACAATGCATGAGAATTAAAACAACAACAACAAAAGACAAGAGTGTGAACATCCAATGGCCTGGTGCTGACCTAAAAGGTTGCCCTCAAGGCGCCGCCACCACCACCGCTGCCGCTCAATGACGAGGATGCAAAATGACAGGAAGTGGCAGCAGCTACATACACTACTTTGTAAGAGTAGGTTCCTACATATTTTAGTAGGTGTGACCAGAGCCAACCCAGCCCGGCGACCATGACAAAAGTGGAATGGCAAAAAAGTATATAGATACTCTTCTTGCTGCTGGTGTCGTTGTCGGCTTAAAAAGTACGGGTAGAAAGGCTTCCACAGGTTTTTTTTTTTTCGGGCCAAGTAAGTGAATAAGTATGCGCTAAAATTCAGTCAACCGCATTAAGTATTTAAGCACTCAACACGCTCTACAGACTACCAACAGTTGAGTATCGCGTTGCCACGACGACACCCTCCTCTCACTCACTCACTCACTCACTCGCCCTCTCGACAGCTGCCTTTGCAGAATCGCTTGGTTAGCATTTTTCCACAACAACGCATACACTTTGAGGTAGCTTTTCCGCTAATGAACGCATTAGGCAAAAAGGCGTCGTACAAGAGTGTGTACTACTTGTAGTACCCCAGCCTTGTTGCCGGCTTAGTTCCTCTTTCATGCACTTTTGGTTCTTGCTGGGTTATTTTATTAAGTACTTTACATGCCGCACTCTGGCCACCCCCCCTCCTCACCACCTCATGCCACCGTGCCGTTTGCATTTCTTTTCGTAGACATATTTAGGTACAATTAGAGACATGCTACAGTTATGTGTAGGTACGCTGAATTACACAACGTTTGAGGTTAAGCGGATTTTGTAATTATCCGACTCAGAGAAGCAGGCTTAACAGGGCTGGGGGATGCCAAATGAAAGAGGTGCACCGAATTGGTGTCTGTTGATGTCGTTAGTGTACTTAGTCGGGGCGGGGATAAGCGGGGCGGATGGAAAGTGGAAACTAATCGCCGACTGTAGTTTTTATATTGTTGTAAAATTATATTGGAAAGGCCAAATAAGAGTTGTATAGGTTTTATTTTAATGCATTTTCTACACCTCCGAGGTTTGTAAACGGGATTTAGGAGCTTTTGAAAGTCTAACAAGAAAGAAAGTCGGTCAAGCCCGATTGTTTTTTGATCATAACTCGAAAACCGTTCATCCGATCTTCTTCATTCCTTTGGCGGATCGATAAGTTATCCTAATAACTAAATATGTCCAGAAGGAACAAGCCATCTATCTTCAAAACTGTGGGAGATATGACGTGTTTTCTAAATTGCGGGGGCGGGAGGTGGCGTGGCCAAAATTGAAAATAAACTTGATCTGCCTGCAGACATAAGAAGCATATGTCCCATACATGTCAAACCTCTATCTCTTACCATCTCTGAGATCTGTGCGTTCATACGGACGGACAGACGGACATGGCTATATCGACTCGGTTGTTGATGCTGATCAAGAATATATATACTTTATGGGGTCGGAGATGCTTCCTTCTGGATGTTACATACTTTTGCACAAACTTATAATACTCTATGTACCTTCGGTACAGAGTATAAAAATGATTTTACTCTAAATGATACACCTTCTACACTAGTGATGAGCGCTCTTACTATAAAAGGGGCAGGTCTTACTGGACTAATTTGCCTGATCTGCCAAGTATAATTTCATATTTTTAATATTTATAAAATGGTAGTTTAATTAAAATCTTTTGAATACAGTGTAAGCTACAGAAAAGTTTGTAAATGTATTTACTTTTGTTACTTAATATGATTCTATAGCTTCAATATTAGTTTCGTTTTACAAATTTTGATATTTAGAATTTTATTTACTTTTAATAGAAATTTAAATTTTTTTTTATTTTATTAAAATGATATAATTCTGCTTAAAATTCGGTAGAAGCGAGCTCTACAAGTGTCCTCTTTGTGTGTATGCGTATTTGTAAGTGCGTCTGTGTGTGCGCTTCAGTCCACCAGAACTTTAAAACCTTTTAAATTTAGCACCAGGTTCAAAAAAGTAAGTAAACTACTTATATTTGTACTAGATTTCGTTCCTTTAATGTTTAATAGCTTCAACATTCGATTTTAATACAAATTTTGATATATAGAATTTAAATAAATATTAGTAATACTTGAAATTGTATTTATTTATGTTTTAAGTGGGGGATAATATCTAGTTCTACTTAAAATTCGGTAAGAGCGAACTCTCCAAGTGTCTTTTTTGAGTGTATTCTTATTTGTAAGTACGTCAGTGTATGCGCCTCAGTTCACCATCACTTCCTGCTTGTCTCAAAATGACTCTGCACCACATTAATGTTACAGACCGTCACCCTTTATCTTCAACCACTTTACTCAATAAAATGCAGGCATTATTTGTGTGTAAGCAAAGGGTTTTGCTCAAAACCAATCGACAAATTTGAATTATAGTTTGTTCTTTTGGCTAAAATTAGTTAAAATTACCAATTTTTAATATTGATTATAGCAAAAACTAGATGTAAAAGAGTCAGAAATATATGTGCAGACACTTTGGTTGTCAACCAACATATTTAGCCTTTGATTTCACTATAAAAACAAAATGATTTCAATTCTGTTTAAGCACAGAATTCTAATTTATGAAGTTCAAAAGGTAATTTCAGGCCTGAGCAATGCAATAAGGTATCATTTCAATCGCAGAGCCCTTCAGCCCAAGATCCAGAGTTTCTTAAAAGGAAGAATACATGAATTTTTATAATTTGTTTAAACAAACTTTGTGGGTGGGTCTTAACATTTCAAATCAGCATATAAATGTTAAATATTTTCATTGAACAATTTTGAATTTAAATTTATTTGGGAGGACGAGCAATCGCAGCCAAAAAGCCCTATTGATCAAGGAAAAAAGTGGGCTTTGCTTCATTTTTTGCTGTCTTTGAATTGCTGAGCGTTTTTTTTTATCAACTCTCTCTATCTTTAAGACCCAAGCACAGTACTCAGAAACTCACATTAACATATTTCATATCAGATTTTCTGTTTTCAAAACCAACTGCCACTTACTTCGTACTCAAAATTCAAGTGTCCCAAATTTGAAGCCCTTCCCTTCCATTTGGAACACCCACCAAATACCTTCAGTCATTCATTAGTATGAGCCACATGCAATTACCTCGGTCATAAACGAAAAAGAATCATGGACATGGGGACAGGAAATCTGGCGCTACACGCGCGCCCACCTTTTGCCGATCGAAACTACCCAAAATTGCCACATAAACAAATCAGACGCAATAAAACTCAACTCATAAATTTTCAAAAAAAATATATATAAAAAATGAAAGAAACTCCACACCCACGATACACACACATAAAAATTGTGTCATAATAATAAATTTAGTTAGAAATTTCCAAAAAAAAAAATAAACTCCCGGATGAGTGAGAGAGATGCTTGGGGCCATATTTTTCCCCTTTGGATTTTTTATGATATATTTTATGGGTTTTTATTGTAATTACGTACAAATTTGTGTGCGTTTATAAATTTTATGAGTTTTTTGCGCCTTTCCACGAAGCCATAAAAATATGAGAGAAAAAAATGAAGAAGCAATGGTTGAGAATGAAGCTCTAGGCACGTATTAAGTAGTAGAAGGGGAGTGTCAACCTTATAGACAATGTTGTTATCACATGCACTTATCGACTTGTCTCCATCTCTGCATGGAAGCGTGCGCCTTGACACTTTTGTGGCGAGACGAAGTTGGGTTCGGGTCATTATCGTAGGCAGCCAAGTGTCTGGCGCCGCCTGCCGGTTGTATTAAAAATGATGCGAAGCCAGTCCATAATAATTACACGAAAATTTCGTAGGAAATTCAGAACACACTAATTCATTCGCTTGCACCCCCTTCGACACTCTCTACGTGGCATAATTAAAACTAAAATGCACTCTGGTGCAGAGGGTTGGGCACGCTTCCCTGACTGATTTAATAAATGGTAATGTGTTTAATGTTTTTTCATGACAATTAGTTGATGTAATTTCTGGAAATCATAACCATGAATGGAAACATAATGACTTAACTTGTTGCTACTTTCGTGCTCTACTCGTTGGACACTTAAAATTCAGGGAATGTAAGTACCTGTGATTAAAGAAGGCGGGGTAGAAGCTGGAGTGGGAGCAAGGGACTCGGATGCATGGTAAATTTAAAGGTATAGAACATACATTGTACATTTGTGTAGTTTTTATTGCGTCTTTGAAAAGTGATAATCTAAGTTTTAATTTCTTAGTCCTAAAAGTAGGCAATGATTAATATTGATTTGCTGTTCGATGTTGAGAGAAAATTATATGAGTTGGGCAATGGCATGAAAATTGAACTGATAAATGTTATATCGAAATATTCTCATCTATCTTGAAGAGTATTAAAGATATCAATATAAAAATCTACAAAATCAATTATAAAATTGTGCTTTTTGAGTTGTGCCAGTTGAACTAAGTGCGCAATATCGGTTACAAAATAGAGATTTTAATACTAACTGCTTCCTCGGACTTACTTCATTACGGCGTCAGTAACTCACGCCAATTGAATAAGAGGTTACCAAGAAATAGCGATAAAGTCAAAAAAAAGAAGTCTTAACAAGTTTTGGTCTATAAGCCAAAATGCTAAAATTCCAACTTGATTTTTAGAAAAAGACTTAGCAGGGGTTTCTTTGAAAAGACATGAGAATTTTGTGATTTTTTCAAAAGTAATTTCTTATTCATTTATGTCAACATCAAAATAGTCCCGCTTTTTTCTTCATCAAAAGGTTTGAACCTTTCCGGTTCAAATCCGGAATTCTGATTTCTAATAACCGGGAATCAAACCTCGAATCGAACCTCTTTAGACATTAAACTAAGAATAAATTTGGTTTCGGTTTTGAAAAAAAAATCACTCAAGACATTAACAAATTGGCCCACCATCTAGCGACTTTTTCTTTTCTTGTCGGTTTGTTATAATGTTCTATAAAATATATAGAAAAACGTTTAGAATTACTTATAAAATCCTCAACCATATAATCCTCTGTTTTGTATACACTGTACTACAGTTCTAAAGATAGATGGGTTGAACCAAAGATTTATAGATATCAATTATAATCTATTATATCATATCTATTAATCTTTGGTTGAACCTTCTGGACATATTAAGTAATCAACATTATTAATCGGATGAGCCGTTTTCGAGCTTTCTGCTGCTACTGCAGCATTCAAATTTTTGCTGAACTTATACTTTCGTTGGTACAGAGTATGTTATAGTCGGGCTTGACCGACTTTAATTTTGGTTTAAGATACTTAACTCCAAATCTTAGAAACTGATACACAAAACAAGAGCCTGACATTACATTTGTGATATTTTTCATAAGTATTAAACAGTAAATTATATTTTTAATATTCTTATATATTCTACAAGTCGATTCTGACCCAAAACCGATCCAATTCTCATAAGTCTTGTGTCGTTTTTAGGTCAAAAGCGATTTGTAGAACACAAGGGTTTTAATTGCCTACCACCCGAAATCCTGGAATCTCAATTTTCCGAACTTTACCTATTAAGTTGTATTTCTACTTGTTATGAGAGAACTTGTTAAGAGAACTTGGATGGTCTACTTTTCATGCTGCTTCTCATATATTTTCGTGCTTTTCAGATTGACTATTTCACTTGACTTATTTCTTATTTGAGAATTTTTGATGAGATATCAGACAAGCGAAAATGTAGAAAATACCCGTCTTTATAATAATCAAAGAGCGGCTGCAACAGCCTATCTTCGATCTTATCTGTCTCTGCTGTATCTGTAGCTGTATGGGAGGCAATGTGCTAATCAAATTGCTGGCGTCGATTACTCGCCTGCCCCTATGTTTGGCTTGCCGCTCCACTCAAAAAGGGCACTGCAATTGAGATTATAGCACTGCTGCTAAGCTCGTTGATCAGCTCTGATCCCTCTTACGTTTTTAGGGGTTTTTCGTTTCGTTTTCCAGGCTTATCGCAAAAATCTTCAAAATTTCAATTTTATTTTATTTTAACCTTTTAAAGAGAGTGACATATTGGCAAAAATTAGGAAGATTTCAATGGCTACTCAAAAAAAAAAAGACCCATTTGGAAAGGATATGTCTTAAATTTCCTTAAATTTTAAATCATTTGGACGGGCAGTTTTGATCTTTTGTTCTTCATCAGTTTAAGATTTTAGAACTGGAATTCTAGAGTCAGTTTCTTGACTCTTGTTGTTCTGCACATCGAAATTGTCTATTATTCTATTAGAAATTCTATTTTATCACGACGTGTGGATCAGTTATCATATCAACCCAATTCTTATAATGAAATGAATCTATTTACACATTCATTTGTTTCCCTGCCCTCTGTCTCTCTCTGACTCTCTTTGGGTATGGCTTTACGATTCGTTGCATCAAATTAAGCATTTGATTTGTGCGATCAAAATAAATTGCTCACATTTGTCCATGGTGCATTTTCATGGAACTTTCCTTATTTGCTGTGCCCGCCCCTGTTTTTCGGTGGGCTGGAAGACATCTGCCGCTGCTGCTGACACACTGGCAACCATATGAAAACAATAATGCTTGGGTACCCAAAAATCCTAGCCCAGCTCCTTGTCCCGCCCGCCGTGCATACTGGAAACGTGCATTTCTTTACGGTCAACTGCAGCAAATGGCAGGGTAATAAATTATAAATTCGTTTGACTTCTGCCTGCTGCTTGCCATGCAAGAGCCCACTTTGTGCCTTTGTCCAACGTTATCCTTGACCGCCCTCACATTGTAAGCGTGTCCTGGCACCTATACTATGCTCTGGCCTGACCATAATTCACCATGACAAGCCAAAAACCATTAGTAAAGGCAATAAAAATGACAATAGAAGTCAATTTCCATATTGTGTGTGTGTTCCAGTTTCGTTTGTCAGGCCAGGACCGAAAGCCGGAGTTTCCCCCTCCCGGTCTGCGTATGGGATATGCCAATTAATGAGCATGTTACACATAGAAACTTAACAATATTAAAAAGGGAACAACCAGCGCTAACTTTGTTTGCCCCATTTAAAGTGTCACATAAATCATGTCGCCCAAATGGAAACGATAATGCCTCAAGTTGCCAATCGAGGGCCGGGACGTGCCCACATTTCCGTCCAGCATTTAGATAAACAATTACACAATGCAAACTTCCGGTCTGAAAAATGGTTGTGTCCCCTGCCAAAAAGACAAAATGTGAAAAATCGACAATACATAATTTACAATCAGGCGTCAAATCAATGGACAGCCCATGGGTACAGCTGGGGGAGCAGCAAAACAGATTGCCAGTTGTGGGGGTACAAACCGTTTCGGAACCTCACCTCACCGAACTGAACCGAACCACTCTGCCAAGTTAATCTTAAGAAATTTAATAAATTTGATCAAAAATCTCACCAAAACAAAGCAAAAAAATTGCTATAAATTCATTAGTAAAACGGAAAGAGATTGGGCGGGATGGGGCAGGAAACGCAAGCAGTGCCGGCCGCAATATACAACAATTTACAACCTAAATCAAATGCAGTTGAGTGACCAACACAGACGCCATAAATCACCCACCCAGTGGCCACTGTTCCAGCTGAGCCGCCCCAGACACATGTGAGAAGCCAGCCCAGCCAGCACAGCACAGCCAGCCAATATTTTAGAGAGGAAAAAATGCCAAAATACGGGGAAAAGGCAAACGAAAAGATTCGACAAAAGGGCAAATGCAATATGTTATCAAATAAAAATGTTACAAGCGACGACAGGGAGCAGGCAGAAACGGAAGAAATGTGTTGCACAAATTTATTAGAAACCTTAACTAACGAGCAATATCCTTAGTGAGTCGAGGGAGCGGGGAGGGTGGAAAAATCCGATGGATGTGTCAAATGTTAAGACATTACAAAGCACTAAAGGCAGAGCAAGGACAGCAACAGGAAAACAAATCGAACGTGTGCCCAATGCCATCAATCTTTTGTTTTTATTGCCAAGCCAAGGTCCCCTGGCCCCGGTCCCTGTTGAGCGTTTCTTATGAACGAGCAGGACATGTGCGGCCCAAGGACTGAAACTGACTTGTGTGCCCGACATTAACTCGACAGGATAACAAATCTGTTAAATGTGACAAACGAGCTGTGCCGTCTTTGACAGGCAAGGCGGGTCAGCCGAGCTCTCTGACCTTTTTCCCTTTCCCGCTGCTGTCCAGTGTCCTGCCTCCTGCGTCCTGGCTTGGCCTTAAAAGTGCCTAACGATGATTTCATGGTGGTCAAAATGTAATAAATTTTTATTGTCACCTATTATTTGAGCGATAGTTTCGGCCGGGCCAACACCAACACCAACCAGTTTACGACCAAAATCTATTCATCTATTGGCCTGCTGCAATTTTGGTCTCGCCTCTTGTCATCATTGTGTATGCATGTCACAGGTTGTGACCTCTATTCGGTCTCCGGGTCCCAGCAGATATCCAGCTGTTTCTGAGCTCAGCTTCATGACAGTTTTATTAACATGTTTACGAACTTTTTCCCTGACCCTGACGACTCCGTTTTGTTCTCAGCTGGCTGATATACAATGATGGAGGGAGATAGTGATTTAATTTGAAGAAAGCGCACAGCAGGCATTACAGTTTTTTTTTTTTTTTTCAAACTGTGTAGAGGGTATTCACTAGCAGCAATGATTAACTGATAAATTATCAATTTCGAAAATGGAACTGTCTGGGTTTATTATAATTTTGTCATTTTTTTAAGGTTTTGTTGTTAGTCGAAGAATCAGTATACATTTTGTATGTATTAAACATTTTTGATGGAGCGATTTATGCTTTGAAAATGGAACAAAATGGTCTTTGGTGCAGCTGGTTTTAAAGTCAGATTTGGCTTACTGATGAATTTTCAATACTAAGAGCATTTTCTGCTGCAATTTATTATGGCAAAACCTTTCCTAGAATTGAAATTATAGTTCGGATAAAATGTTTTCAATGAAACCTAAACATTTTCGGAAAAAAAGTTGTGAATTAAGTGCAACCTTGCAAAACCCTCTACAATTAGCTTTTATATGCTATGGCAGCTACTTCGAAAAGTCTTCTGATTGTGCCAATTGCTTTTTTCAAAAGTTTTTTTGTGGGGTCGACCTTAATCTGTACAATTCAAGTCGATTGTCTGCTTCAAAACTCGCGACGTTTCAATATCAACACTTCGAGCTGCGCATACCAACTGTTTTTGTCTTCAATTTAGCAAGCGGCATTGGCGAGAAAGAGAAGAGAGAGACAACACACGAAGTTGTTGCTGCAATTTCATTATGAGAGAACCGTATACGATCGGTACTCGGTAAGCTTGAAATAACTACTAATGCGCCTGAAGCGTGTATAGGGCAGGCACCCCAAAACTAGACAAGTTTCTCTCGCTTAGACTACTTTTCTGACTACTTTTGTATGACAGTAATACCATATAGATGTCAGATTTGGACCAAACTTGAAAGAATCATGGAAAACCATTGAAAACTGGTAAATACTAAGATTGGAGACGTTTGCATTAAAAACAAGAAAGAAAGTCGGTCAAGCCCGACTATAACATACTCTGTACCAAGAAAATCTGTCTTTTGATCATAACTCGAAAACCGTTCATCCGATCTTTTTCATTCCTTTGGCGGATCGATAAGTTATCCTAATAACTAAATATGTTCAGAAGGAACAAGCCATCTATCTTCAAAACTGTGGGAGATATGACGTTTTTTCTAAATTGCGGGGGCGGCAGGGGGCGTGGCCAAAATTGAAAATAAACTTGATCTGCCTGCAGACATAAGAAGCATATGTCCCATACATGTCAAGCCTCTATCTCTTACCATCTCTGAGATCTGTGTGTTCATACGGACAGACAGACGGACAGACCGACATGGCTATATCGACTCGGCTGTTGATGCTGATCAAGAATATATATACTTTATGGGGTCGGAGATGCTTCCTTCTGGATGTTACATACTTTTGCACAAACTTATAATACTCTATGTACCTACGGTACAGAGTATAACAATGTACCCATAGGCAAGGCTGCAAACCTTTAAAATAATCCATGAGGTACGGTCCGGGGGTTCGAACCCATTGTAAAATCCAAGGTTCGGTTCGCGGACCGGTTTTTGGAACCCCTGAACCCAAGGTTCTGGTTCGAACCTTGGTTCGCTTGCACATAAAATTGTTTGACTTTTGATTTATTATTACGTTGAAAGTGAAACATATATACCTTCTATCCATATGCTTAATCATAATGATCATTACTTAGTCATCTATACTAGCACTTAAATCAGAAAGAACAAACTTAAGTATTGCAAATGTTCGTTCAACTGATACATGAGTTGCTAGTACAGCTAGTATAGTCAAAGCAATACTCTTAAAGTCTTCGGTGTTATGACCATTCCAAAATTTTAAAACATTTGTCGATGGATGTAATCTTGGAAAATTTTTGAATGGAATCTATAACATCATACACACATTTTATATTTGATATTTGTTTATTGCTTTCATAACCTTCTCGTCTTTGCAATCAGACGTTGAGTCATGTTAAATTTGTGAACCGAACCTCATTTTTCGGAAAAGTGTTCCGGTTCGGGTTCAGGTTCGAGGAGCCAAAAATGTAAGGCGTATGGTTCATGGTCCGGTTCGCGAACCCCATAAAAGCCAACCCGAACGGGTTCTCAGGGGTTCGGTTCCGGACCGGTTTGCAGCCTTGCCCATAGGTATATTTATAAATAATTATATGTTTAGTTTTTTGTTGTCTAATAAAGGTGTGTCTAACGGAAACGGAACTGCTCTACTTTTTTAAAACAGTATCTTCTCAATATACTTTGTTCCTTTTTTTTGCATCAATGTTTTTTAACATTAACTAAAATCAGGGAGGCAAACAACACGGGAACTAAAGAAGTTCAAAACTTTTGCAATGTCAAGTTTTCCTCACCCAAATAGAAACAATCGAGAGCTATTAGCTATTTTTGAAGACTTTTTCGACTAATCCGGCGATTTATTGATCTCTCAAGCCTCACAAATTGTCATTATACAAAAAATGATGGTAAGTTTGATATGTAGAGATCGTTGGTACGTTATCTTCAACTGGAGTTGATTGGTTACCTATGATAGTCCAGAAATGGCTTATAACATAACAGAACATCCTTTCAGGAAGTTTTTGAAAGCAAACTAATTCCCATTTTGCCATCTCAGGATCTGCGAAAAGTCTAATGAATCCAATTCGTAAAGATACCGACATTAAAAATAACATTCGGTGAGTGATAAATGCTTACAACATACCCAAGGGCCGATTTCTCATCTACTAAATATCTTCTATGTGACAGATGGACTTAGATTTAGCTCTCTTATTTGTCGGTTTAAGTGACAGATAGCTCTATATAGAAGATTTGTAAAGAAAACCAGCTTAATTGGGATTGGTTTTTGTATGTAAATTGCTCAATTTACGCAAATTTTTGTAAATGGCTCATATTTTTGGCCATAAATCAGACTCGCCTGTAACATTTATGACCCCGGCATTGCCCATAAAAATATGAAGATAAACAAAAAAAAAATCCCCATAGAGATGGCTGTGTCATGTCATTGCCAAATAATATTTCACACGTAACCCACAGAAATGTGGAGAAATGAGAAAAGTTGCAAGCAAACCAGCTAAGCGGGGGCGAGTGGGAAATGGAAAATCTCCAATATATGGCCAACTATTATGTTATTGTGTGAACGTGCACTGATTTCGCCAGGCTGGCTTTTGTCCACGTGCAATATTTTTCACTTCCGAGACTTGACTGCCGCTCGCTGCTGTTGCTCCTGCTGCTCCTGCTGCTCAGCGTCTTATCGAAGCGTATAACATATATCATTGACACTTTGACATTGGTTGTGCAGGGGGGGTGTGGAGGGTGTGGTGGTGTTCCAGGCATGACCAACCGGATTTTAGTACTTTTCAAAATGGCACTTAATCATGGCAGCCGCCTGGCGCAGGAAAATGCGGAAACTGGCAACACACACCACGCGTAATCGCATGTGTTCACGCTTGAAAGGATAACGACTGAGGATTGGGAACTTCAGTATCGACCCGGGCGAAACAAGATTAATGACTGGGGCCAAAGGAACTGTGGAGGCTGCTGCCTGCTCCTTTGCCAGGCTCCGGCATTGGATAAATTGTTTGCTACTTGGTCTGTCATTAGTCGAAAAGTTTGTTTGTTATTGTGTTAAGTGTTATTTGTGTGCTCACGTCCAAGTGTCAGGGCTCCGTATTCTATTCAGTATCGTTTATCACTTTCGTTTTGGCAAAAGTGAACAGCATTCGCCTGTCATGTCAGTGGAGGATGACCGCAAAAATTTGTAAACTGAATGAAACGTACGTTTCATGTCCCTAATGATCGTCGGGTGACTTTGAATTTCTTTTTTTTTTATATAGATTTATTGTCTTAGATCAATTTTCACCAGAGGAGGGGAAATGTTGATGGAGATGGAGCAAGCATCAACTGGGGGGTTAGCTGAAATAAAATATTTATCTCATGTAAACATCAAGTGAATAAATTCCCAAACAAATTAGCCAGCTTTCAAGCCAGTTGTCTGTGCGCCGACTTCCTTGACTTCTGCCCAGACTAATTAATTTATCCATTTTTCACACTAAATGCCATAATTTATGTCGTCGGCATTTTCAACCTTCTGCACATTTTTAATTCTTTTCGCTTTGACTAGGCGACGATGCCTCATAAACCATATTAAATCCATGCACACACACACACCGGCCCCCCGAGTACTAAACATATATTTATGTGGAACACAAACAGCAGCGAAAAGACCAAAATCCCATAAAAACTTGGAGCCACCCGCCTCCTCATTCTCTAAATGTTCCATGACGTGGCGCTATTTTTATATATATGTATGTGTGGCCGACGAGTAGGAAAACTCTTTCAAATAGAATTTACAATAAGCACAATGTCCATAGTAAACTAAAACTAAACCAAAATGACTGCACGAGAACATGACACAGAACATTTCATAAATATGACAGTTTTAATTTTGAAAAGAGTTTATATTTATATTTTTTTTTCATTTTGGGACTTATTTCTGCTCAGAGGTTGAAATTGTTGAGCTACATGTTTGTTTCGTTTAGACTTGGGATGTTGAGAGCCAAGTGATGTGAAGTGATTTCTGAATGACACGTTTTCTTAATCAAATTTAGATCGTTTTGTTCTAAAAAACTTAAAGAATTTATTGTTAGTTTGAAATTAAAACTTAAAATCTTAAATAAAATAATACATACAATAATTTCCCCTAACCAGATTGGTTCAGGGTGATTCAATCCCTATTTATTAATCATTTTCTGATCCTTAACCAATATGTGAGCCTTAAAGCTTTCATTTCTCTGCCTGGGCTTGCTTTCTACCTCATTTAAACAGCTTCACCTTCAGAACATAGTCAATTTTAATCAGGGATGCAAACCGGTTCTGAGCTGAACCGGTTTTGAGCCGAACCGAACCGCTTATTTCCGCTGGTGAACCGAACCGCAAACCGAACCGGCGTTCTTTCAGAATTTCTGAACCGAACCGAAAACCACAAATAAAAACGGTTCGGTTCGGTTCAGTTCTCTGACGAGTTTTAATGGGAATTGCTTTCATCTAGCCAATGATTTTGATTATTTAGGAAATTTGAGTCGTTTTCCGAAGATAATTTTCAAACATTTCGATCGACCATATACATATTTAGCGTTGTCGGATCGATATAACTTTTAAGGATAACCTGAACCTGATTTCCCACCGATCTCTTAATTTACCTGTCATCAATCTTAATTGGTTTTTACATTAGACAATATTTTCAACTTTCTGTGGTACTTCTTAACCTTAATTCAATCTTAATCAGGGCATTCCTCCAGGAACTGATAGACGAGTCCTGGGAATCCAACATAATAATCTTTGCAGATTGCTCTAAGGATTTTAAAGATATTCGAATGGATTATAGGAATCAAATTTCAAAAATGGTCGAATAGCCACTTCACCGAAATTATATTTTATAATGTGCCTTTGTGAACCTCTGAACCGAACCGAAACCGCGGTTCATTTAACTCCAAAAACCATGTTATGAACCGAACCGGCGGTTTAGAAACTGTGCAAACCACTGAACCGAACCAGTACTTATTTTCGAGTGGTTTGCATCCCTGATTTTAATACATAAATTGCTGCAGAATAAAAAATTATGTGCGTAGGTTAGAGAATAGGTCATGCCTGACCTCGATATACCCGTTACACTTAGTAATATTAATGTTAATTAGCCTTTTCATTTGTTAATTAACAGAACTTTAACATAAAGTTCAATATATCAGCATTATTTGAGCAGATATCGCAAGCTGCTCTTAAAAGTATGCAGCATTTTGTATTACTTTTATAGCTGTACCATTTATTATTCCTTATGAAAACTTCAGTGGCTATATTATTTGAGCATATATACTGCAATATATGTGATCGAGAACCTACATTTTGTATAAGCATTTTATACCCTTGCTGAGAAAGCAATTAAATTGTCCGGATGTTTAAAACGCTTAGAAGGAAGCATCTCTGAACCCCTTAAAATATATATATATATATATATAATCCTGATAAGCACGGCAAGCTGAGTTAATTTAGCCATGTCCGTCTGTCTGTTTCTTTGCCATCTCCTCCATCAGTTTAAAAGCTAGCTTCAACCAAACTTTTCACGAAGTGTATTGTCGGAAAGGAAGAAAAACGTTTTTGTTCTCAATTGATATGCTTTTACTCAGTTCTACAAAGTTTTGTCAACATCGGGTGACTATAGCATATAGCTGCAGTACGAATGATCGGTCGAAAAAGAAGTTCTACTGAGAAAAATGTTTGTGTTTTAAATGGAATCGACTCCAAATTTCTTAAATGTTTGTTTGTTAGCCTTTTGCATAATTCTAAAAAGTTAAGTCGAAATCGGACATCTATATAGGATAGCTTCCAAAGAAAAGGAAGGACTAAAAAGTATTCTAAGATATAAAAATAGAGGAAAGTTTGTATACCCTTGCAGCACGAAGATCTAACTAATTTGAAGGACATATTCACTGAAAAAAACAAGTTTTTCTCACTAAGACTACTTTTCAGACTCGACTTTTGTATGACAGCTACACTATATAGACGTCCCATTTCGACAAAAACTTATTGGAATTATGGAAAACCATAGCAAACTAAGAAATACACAGTTTGGAGGTGTTTTCTTTAAAAACAAAAAAGTTTTCTCACTAAAACTAGTTTCTCGACCAATCGTTCCTATGGCAGCTATAACCTATGGTCATCCGATTTTGACAAAACTTTAAAGAATTGTGTGAAAGCTTGTAAAATAGTTATATGCAAATTTTCAAGAGGTTTACATTGAAAACAAAAAAGTTTTTCTTACTAAGACTATTTTTCTAACCTTAATTTTCTATGGCAGCTATACTAAATAGACGTCCGATTTCGACCAAATTTGGCAAAATCATGGAGAAGCATTAAAAACTACTACATACAGAGTTGGGAGACGTTTGGATTAAAAACAAAAAAGTTTTTCCAACTAGAACTAGTTTTTCGACCGATCGTTCCTATTGCAGCTATATGTTATAGTCATCCGATCCGGCCGGTTCCGACAAATGTGCAGCGTATTTGTACCAGAAGACTTCGTGCAAAGTTTGGTCGAGATAGCTTTAAAACTGACGGAGGCGATCGCATGGAAACATACAGACAAGGCTAAATCAACTCAGCTCATCATGTTGATCAAGCATATATATACTTTATATGGTCGAAATGGTTCCTTTTATGCGTTGCAAACATTTAAACAATTTCAATATACTCTCTGCAATTGTATAAAAAGGGAAATTCCATTTCTATATCATATTTTGGATCAAATGAAAAGATTAAGTGTATAGAGGTTGTATCAAAATTTGATAATATGTGTCCCCGGAACGAACCGCAACCTTGGAATACAGAATGTAATAAGCATCTCTGGTTATAAATTCAACAGGATAACAAATAACAGGCAAACTATTAGTGACTATTTTCTGTTAAATATGGAAATATTGTAGTAAGTGGGAAAGTGCACTGAGTACACTCCCTCAAGTATAACATCACTTTGGAGTACCCGAGCTGTCTCTTCATTAGCAAACCAAAACGACCTACGAAAGAGAAATCTCTCAAGTGGGCGCGAAATTTTCAACAGACACCCGATTTGAGAACTTACTTCTGTCTCTCCCTCTCTCTGTGTAAATCGATTTAGGCCTACCAAAAAAAAAACACCAAAAAAAAAAAGACTGATGATTGCCTTTAGGCCCAAACTCGTGAACTCACGAATCTCACACTCTCATCTCAACCGGAAAAAATCAAAGGCAAAACAATGATCAAAGCTGTCATTACAGATCGAGGGGCGGTCTTTGATCTTATGCCGCAATGTGCCTAGTTTAATGTTTTGTTTTTTATTTGATTTTCACTTTGTTCTATCAATCAGCGCCTACTACTTTGCGACGCAAGGAGATGGTTTCGAGTTATGCGTGTTTTTCTTACTTTTCACGTAATAAAAACACATTAGCAATAGCAACAGCAACAACAACAACAATAACAACGGCCATTTCGTTTAAAAATAAATTAGACGAAATAATTGTTGCAGCCCCCCATACGAAAATCGCATTTGATGAATGACTTTGGGTGGAGGAAGTCGTCGCTTCTCGCGTAGTTAAGCAAGATGTCGATTTGGGATTTCGAGAGTGTTCGTTTTTTTTTTTTCTTTCTTTTCATTTTGGTGGGTGTACATTAAAGCATTTTGTGGATTTCCTGGAATTTATGCGGAATTTTTTCTTTGGTTTTGATTGTGATTGATCTTTGACTTGGCTTTGCCGTCGGGGGCATTTTTCTGGAAGGTGTAAAATGGAATGATATATTAAGAAATGAAATGCAATTTCTGGCGAGAGAATAAAATTCGAAATTTATGTGAATATTCGGGGAAACTGAATCAACGAAAGAAAATGAAATTGACCATAAATCTTAATCTTATTTGTTTGTAAGTTTGAAATGTATTTACCGTGTGATAATTTCAATCAAATTTTTGTACAACCCTTCAATTTTTTGTCAAACTATATACATTCAATTGCCTTGCCTAGGTAAAAATAAAAACAAAAAAACATTAAAAAAAAATTGTCAAAAAAATAACAGCAATATTTTTGTTTTCTAAAACCAAAAAGAAGCCCCCTTTTCAAGTAAGTTAAAACCAACATAAATTCCTCCATTTAGTGCATAAATATTGGTTACTTTCCAGCATGATTCGTTTATGCCTAACTCAGTGGATAAAAAGACGAGCTGGCGGCTGCAGCGGGTCTGGTTTTAGCAGTGCTGCACAAATCGAACCTCAAGCTCAAACCGAAACTAAACCCAAATCGAAGGCTCAGCCCAGCGAACGTTATTTGAAATTTAAGCAAAAGTTACTCTCGGAGGCGCCACTGACTAGCCTACCGAAAGGTGTGCCACATCCGGCTCATGAGCAGGAGCCACTTCAGCCCTGGCCCAACAGTACAAATCCACATACTGGAGAGATTGGTGGTCCAGCGGGACCCGAACCCACACGCTATGGCGACTGGGAGCGCAAGGGACGTGTCACGGATTTCTGAAGAAGAAATAAATTTCTAGCTTGATTTATTATACACAACAACAACAGAAGCAACGAACAATCTGTAACACTTCATATGAAAAATTTGTTTGGTACAGTAGCTGAAAGATCGTGTTTGTGATCCCCAAACCCTCCTCCCTCCTTCTCCTCCTATTCCTGTCACTACTGTGGGCATTACATAAATTTCTATTGTGTAATTTCTTTTGTGGTTTTTTTTTCTTCAGTGTCAAAGAGAAATTGATAGCTCCCCTTTTCTGGTTTGGGTAAAGGGTTCTCAGAATGTGCAGACAATTCTTCTTTCCATTATTTATGGTTCGTAGGCAACGATTCGTGCCTAAGTCGAAAATATTCCAAGTGTGTTCGGCCCCGGGGCGACTCGATTCGTTTGAAATCAAGGCGACACTTTACGTGAGATTTGTTCGAAAATTTCTTCTCTGTTTTTGTCTTTTCTAATTTTGTTATGGTAAGAGAATCAAACCAAAATAAAAAGGGGTTTTCAAATGCCATAAATTTCTTTCTTAATTCTGGAAAACATTTTTGTGGTTAATGAAAATGTTGCAGCTGTTTTGTTGGCTCCATTTAATGTTGACATTTTTGTGGGCTTTACACTGATTAGCAGAAGAAGAACACAAATAGAAAATTATTGAAATTCTAAGTGGGAAATTTGTTGGGAGCGGAATGGTGACAAATTGTCTGGGAAATGTCGGTTTACTACATTAAAAAGTTTATATTGAAATTGAAAACAAGGGGCTTAGAATTTTTGTAACACTGAAAAAACTTTCGGGTGAGGCGAGTTGTTAGCCTTTTTAATTAATTTAAAATACTGCCGAAAAACGGTGAATTTTTATTATAAATTTGTGATCAGGAACAGGTGGGAAGTCGATATTTTCTACCTATCATTCGTACTGCAGCTATATGCTATAGTCATCCGATTTCAGAATATTGTGAAAGCATATCGAACAAATAAATTCCAATTTTAATGACATTTCCAATGGAAACAAAAAAGTTTTCCTCACTAAGACTACTTTTCTGAATCAACTTTTCTATGGGAGCTATACTATATAGATGTCCGATTTCGACCGAACTTGGTGATATCGTGGAAAAGCATAGCAAACTGAGAAATACAAAGTTTGGAGGCGTTTTCATTGAGAACAAACAAGTTTTTCTCCTTAAAACTAGTTTCTCGACCGATCATTACTATGGCAGCTATATGCTATAGTCATCCGATTTTGACAAAACTTATAATAAACGGTGCGAAAGCTTATAAAAAAAATTTATGCCAATTTTAAAGAGGATTACATTGAAAAGAAAAAAGTTTTTGTTACTAAGACTAGTTTTCTAGCCTTACTTTTCTATGGCAGCTATACTGTATAGATATCCGATTTCGACCAAACTAGGGAGAATCATGGAGAAGCACAGAACACTAGTAAATACTGAGTTTGGAGACGATTGCATTGAAAGCAAAAAAGTTTTCCTTACTAGAACTATTTTTTCGACCGATCGTTCCTATGGCAGCTATATGTTATAGTCATCCGATCCGGGCGGTTCCGACAAATGTGCAGCGTATATGTGCCAGAAGACTTCGTGCAAAGTTTGATCGCGATACCTTGAAAACTGACGGACAGACGCACTAGGCTAAATCAACTAAGCTCGTCATGCTGATCAAGAATATATATGCTTTATGTGGTCGGAAATGCTTGGGTTACAGTCACCTGCACAATTTAAATATATACTCTGCAAGGGTATAAAATCAGAAGAAATGTGAACAACTTTCACAATTGTTTAGCTAACGATCTGAAACTTTAAACTTCGTTTCTTATGAGCAATATCTATAAACTATAAAATATTCACAATCATAAACAGCGGAGTTATAAGGAAATCAACCTATTTAATCATATTCTATTCTTAAAAAATCGTTGCATACTTCTTGGGACTATCATATTTATAGACAGCAAGCATTCTTTCACTAAGAAACTAGCATATCGAAGTGAAGAAGGACCGCCCTTAGCTTAAGCCCTGGTTTAAGTAAGTTTCGTTCGAAACTTTAAAATATTTCCCATAATTTTAAACTAGTTCATTTCAAAACCAGCATGTTTTTGTTACAAATCTCATCCCTCTTCCTGCACCAATCCATTTTCTTGCAATTTTCTGTGTACTAAAACTTGCAATAACCATTTGATATGTATTTTTATGGTCAGACCAGACAAGGCGGAAACTCTTTTGTGTTTTTGCAAAATAAATTTATACACACACAGAAAATGTGTGATAAAAGTTGCCACATTAATTAAATTGTATAAAATGTGTTTTGGCTTTGATCAGCAGTCAAGTGGTTTGATCGATTCCTACAATAAAAATTCACCGACAAGTTGTCCAAATTGAAGATCTGTTATGGTGGAGCCATCAATCTCACACACAGCGAGCGCACACTGAAAGTTTGCCACCCATAAATTTGTTTGATCCTTTTTTCCATTTTACGGAAGAAACGAGCATTTTCACACAGTAATAAAAATCTCAAACATGTTTATAAAGTTGTTAGTGCAGATCGGGGAGCAGAGCGTATAAATTAACATTTTGACTGCCAACTGGCGCGGCAAATGATCAAAGACACTCGGTGCCTGTGCCGTCATCATAGCGTTGATCATCGTCATCATCCAGTGGCAGTGGCAGCAACACCGCGAACATCATTTCACGTTTACGATCCATCAACACGAGCCATCAAATTGTATACAAACAAACGCAGCAAAGATCAAAAGCCGTGTACCCACACATAGACAACGTTCTCGAAATGTGTGTCGGGTCGTTTCGATTTTCAAATTCATTAAAATGAAATCTGGTGGTTGAGCCTATGGCGGAGGCAATTCATAGTTGCAGTTGGCTTTCAACAGCTACCGGAATGCCCTGGTCCAGGGAACGATGAGAGCGAGACTCTCTCCCACTCTATCGATCGATGTTGCGCTCGTTTCTCTTCTTACATGCTCAACTAATTATGGCTATTGTGATACATTTGATTCGGTGTGATCTAAGCGAAGTTTTTTTTTATTGGTTTCAACCAATCTCGCACAGGTCCGAGGAATGCTAAACGAAGCAGGGAGCACTAAACAGCTCATGGCTCGTGAGCTGCAGCTTTTGATTTAGAGCTGACAGCCACAGCTTGGGAGCCGACAGTTTACAGTTGTGAGCTGAAAAGCGCCAGCTTTCGCAGCGTTAAAACGTATTCCTTGACTTGAGAGCCCAAGACGGCTTCCATTTCCCCGTTCTGAAGTCGGTGGGTGAGCTCAGAGACGAAGGCTGTGGCTCACGAGCCGAGAGCTGTAGCTCACGAGCCAAGAGCTGTTGCTCACTAGCCGAGAGCTGGATTCTGGCTCCTGAGTTGTGGCTTACTAGTCAAGAGCTGTGACTCACGAGCCTAAAACGGCTTCAGAGCTGTCGCTTTTAGCTCAAAACCTGCCAAATTCTATAAGCTCAGAGCAAGAGCTGACTCTTAAGAGCTGCGGCTCCAGAGCTGTCGCTATTAGCTCAGAACCCTTCAAAATCTATAAGCTCAGAGCAAGCGCTTACTCTTGAGAGCTGCGAGCATAGAGCTATTCCGAACAGCCAAGAGCTGTGACTCACAAGCCTAGAACCGCATTCCGGTTTCAGAGTTGTTACTATTAACTCTGAACCTTCCAAATTCTATAGGCTCAGAGCACAAGCTGGCTCTTGAGAGCTGCGAGCATAGAGCTATTCCGTACAATACTTTCTTTACCAGAGTTATCTTTTGTATTTGTACTTTATGTGTATCCAGAAAGAAATTGTCTCTTTCAATTAAAAGTTTGACATTTCTTTGTAGTTCGGCTGTACCGGTGCGGCATTAACGAATCCCCTAACCCTTCGTAGTGAGAACTTGCCTCTAGCCCAACCAACAGCCAGGCATTTGCCTAACGAATATTGTATGGTAGTGTTCGGAATCGTACCGCTTGGTACGGCGTTGCAGTACCGGTCGTTAAATCATGTATTAGACTACCTCTGTGATGCATTACCTGTCGTTAACGATGAACTAGCGCTCAGTGATGCATCAGATTAATAGACCTGGTAGTGTCTTGAGAAAATCTAGATAACTATTTACCCAGAACATTGTCAATTGCTTACATTGTATGGTTTTAATGCTTAGAAAATCGGAGCAGGGGTCGGCAATTGGAGCAGTGAAGTGGGCACTGAAATTTATAAAGGTGTTGAGCTTCGGCGAAGGACCAATAAAAATAGGCCATTGCCAGCTTTCAGCCCATGCTCTGCTTAAGTATACGACAATTGTCTCAGTTGCCAGTGGCAACTTCTCTGCTCACATTGCCGACCGCTGATTTCAACCCTGGTAATAGTCTACTCATCTTTATGAAGCATTTTTTGAACGAATGAACTACTGTTTTCGTTTACCATTGGGCCAGAAATATGAAAGACAACCCTCTTAAACATTGCGCAAAAACGTCATAAACTCAGACATCCGTACATAAATTCCCTCACACATATGGACAGAGAAAAAAAACATACACACACACACACACACATCGAAACCAAGAAACATTTGTCTCGCTTAATTTAAACAGATTTGCGAGATTATTGTCATGCCAACGTTAAGGCAACAATTCCAAAGGCAACCCGCCGAGTTGCGGAATTAACAATCTCAACTTGAGGCTGAAAGAAAGTTGCAGGCGATGCTGGGCCCCGACAGCCGGCAACTTTTAATGTTCCTCTCCGCCAGAGTGGGTTGTTTGGATAGCAGAACAAATTTTGCAGAACAGAGTGACAGACATTCCTCTCGCTTTTGATGTCGAACCGGCCGGCCGACTCCACTCGGAGGAGCACCAGCAGCAGCAGCAGTAAAAGGTGTTTGCCTTAGCCTGGGGCGTGAAATAAAAACTCATGTTGAATTGGTTGTCGCGTTGTCTGGCAGATGAGGACCAGTTTTAATTGTTGCCCATCAATGAATAAGAGCAAACGGACCTGGAATTGAAGTGGCTGACAGTTGACAAGCTGACTAGCTGTTTAGCTAACTGCCAGACAGCTAGCTGCTACTCATTTCCGGAAGAAGCTGATCTCAATCACAGCTGCCCGCTGCTGTTGACTGCCTACAAAGTCATTAGACGCTGACGGTGTTGGGTTACAAAGCTACTGCTCGTACTTAGTTGCAGGACGGACACTTGATCTGTGCTGTCAACCAGAAAATTGTCAAAGTGTTTGGACAAGATGTCGACGTCCAGTGGAGTTGAATGAATTTCGCATATACGGTTTCATGTTAATTTATTACGGTGTGATCACTTTGTTTCAGCTATTTGGAAATCAGAGAAGTTAACAACAACAAAGCTTCGCTTGGTCCATAACTAAATGTAGTAAAGCCAAGATTCATATGGGTGTCATAACACCATTAGCCATATCAAATGTCTGACATCGGAGCGACGTCAATAAGCTGTAGATTTATCATCTATATCTTACCCGAAGGGGCGCTAACTATAAAGAATTTGCGATTTAATGCCCTATGAACGGCATGTCAAATTCAATTTTACCCTTAAAGCCAAAACCAACCACCAGTCAGAGCGAACGACCCCAATAAAGTGCAATTAGCCAGATTTATGATTATCCCTGTTATGCACAAATAATTTTTGGGCAATTTCATATACCGTCACGAAAAATTTATAACACCAAACGCAAACACAACAAAGCGGACAAATCGCTTTATTCACGGGGAAAAACCCACCCCTCCCGAGGTCCAGAACTACCCCTTTGTGATCTTGACTAGACGAGACTGGTGTTGTGCACCGGAGGCACATAAAATCAAATTGAAATCTGCTTGAAATTTGATAGCCCTCTCTTTGCTTGGACCTGTCAAGTAGCGCTGAGTATGATGTGTGGGTTTTTTTTTTTTTTTATTTCTGTCGTGATTATAGGTTTTGGTAGCCCCTTGGAAACACCCTCTCAAGGTGTTGATAGTTTTGGGATTTTTTTTTATTTTGTTTAGCAAACCACAAAAACGGAAATATAAAATCTGAAGTGAAGTGAAGGTTGAGTGGTGGTTAAGGGTTTGTCTAGAGGAAAAGGCGGTACACAAGAGTTGTCTTCGATCGTTAAAGCGGTTTACTTTGAAATTTGATCAATGAAGCGGAAAGCTTTAAAAATATTTGAAAACGTAGAGTTCTATGCAATAGAAAATCAGAAGCTAAGCAATCCGACTAAGTTACCATTTCAAGTTCGTTTTGGCAATCACTTTAACTTGGAACAAGATATTTAAGATACATTTTTGTGTAAAGAATTTATTTTAAAGTTTAGTATTTAGTGCACTCAAAGAGATCGTCCAACACAACAAAAAACAGTTTAAGCAATATTTTCTTGCCTGGTTTGTAAATAGAAAGTATTTCGAGAATTGCCATATCGACGAATCGTATGTTAGAATCCATTCTAAAGAGTAAGGGGTTCGGTAAGCTGATTGGATTCTGTACTTATGAAACCGACGGGCTTGGTTCGAATCAGAATTTCGAGCAATTCATGGATGATGATTGTATTCACATTTGACAATTTTTATAGCTTATAACTAGACAGCAGATTTTGCATATTTTTAAATCGATTTTAGTCCAAGTAGACTCGAGTTAATGTGGAAACGAGGTCTGTGTTAAACCAGAAAAGTCTAGAAGTACCCAAGGGCCATGATGCAATCAAAGAATAAGCTAGAGTCACTTAAGTGCGGAAATTTACCTTCACTCAAAAAAAATGTGTTAGAACCAGGGCTACAAGCCGGCTTTGAACCGCACCGGCTCAATCCCGAATTTCCGACGTTTATTTTACTAAGAACAACAATCTTGGGTTGTTGAACTTCGGTTCAACAAAAATGATGGAAATCAACAAAATATAATATTCTGCCAGAATATGATTGGATTAAGTGCAAGTGAGTTCTTAAATGGGCAGGAAAGTAAAAACAAAAAAAATCTGGAAAAACATTTGAAATTACTTATAAAATCCCCACACACTTTGGATTTTTATACTCTGTACCGAAGGTACATAGAGCATTATAAGTTTGTGCAAAAGTATGTAACATCCAGAAGGAAGCATCTCTGACCCCATAAAGTATATATATTCTTGATCAGCATCAACAGCCGAGTCGATATAGCCATGTCCGTCTGTCTGTCCGTATGAACGCACAGATCTCAGAGATGGTAAGAGATAGAGGTTTGACATGTATGGGACATATGCTTCTTATGTCTGTAGGCAGATCAAGTTTATTTTCAATTTTGGCCACGACCCCTCCCGCCCCCGCAATTTAAACAAAAACGTCATATCTCCCACAGTTTTGAAGATAGATGGCTTGTTCCTTCTAGACATATTTAGTTATTAGAATAACTTATCGATCCGCCAAAGGAATGAAGAAGATCGGATGAACGGTTTTCGAGTTACGATCAAAAAACAACAACATTTTCTTGGTACAGAGTATGTTATAGTCGGGCTTGAACGACTTTCCCAGCAAACATTATATCATATTTTTGATCACATTCGAGCCTTTTTCGAATCCTCGATCTGATTAAAATAGTCATAAAAGGGCTCGTTTTCTGATGAAAAATTATACTTTCGTCGGGAGAAAATGGTACCCTAGCAGCGACACTTCGTGATGAGTCGTTTTTAACTTGTTTTTCTGATCAATTTCGACTCATATTTGAGTCCAATGTAGGTCTTTTCAATTCGTATTTCAATGAATCACATTTCGAGCATTAGCCGTTTTTTAGTCTTCTTTTAATCGCACAAGATGGGAATCATTTTTGAATCATTAAATGGGCTCGAAAAAGACTCATTAAGCTGATATTGCCAAGCTGATCTTCCAAATGTTGGGTGGGTTTCTTTCTTGTTAAACATAGTATTATTCTAGTATTATAGGTCTATATTAGAAGCAATACAACATATTTTGTGTAGGTTTACCTACACTGTACCGTAGGTACATTGAGTATTCCAAGTTTGTACAAAAGTATGTAACAGGCAGAAGGACGACATCTCCGACCCCATAAAGTATATATATTCTTGATCAGCATCTGCTTCTTATGTCTGCAGGCAGATCAAGTTAATTTTCAATTTTGACCACGCCTCCCTCACGCAGCGCTGCTATCAGCTGCTACTGCAGCATCAAAATTTATGCTGAGCGTATAATTTCGTTGGTACATTGAACATAGTTAAAAACTCAGAATACTTATATTTTAATATATTCCAAAATCTTTTATCACTCAAATTCTTTTAAAGATCGGATAATAAATATCACTTGCCGATACATGCGGTGTCTGTTTATAAAAGCGTTGCATACCTTTCAGCGTTTTCGTTGATGTCAGGCAAATTGGTGTTAAAATGCTATCAAAAATGTTAATGCTTTACTAATTGAAGGCTATTAAACATATCCTCCACTGAAGAAGTCGAGCGGGGATGATTAGTTCTATTTAATATATGAGTTTCGTTTTGATAAACTCAGGAATGGTAGAATCTTGACCGAATTTTGGTTAAGGATCAGAGTGGATGGGGCGTAGAAAACAATAATGATGCTCGGATGCTCAAATGACCCTGTTATAAAAAGCTTTTTAGCCGATTTTTCAAGGAACTCACATCTTGACTTCATCTGTCCAAACTATTTTGTGCTTAACTTTAAAAGAATATTTCATGGTGGAGTTATGTTGCTTTTTTATCCAAGGATGAAAGTGAAATGATAAATTCTAGAAATGGTTTCTCCATTTCCTCTTATTCGATGCTTAAAAATAGCAATGAAAAATTGATAATAAACAAGCAAACTTTAACATACAGCTGGGCAGACCCTGCGGGTACGCACACACACGCCTACTCTTAACCCCTTTTCATTCCCCAACCCACAATTGTAGCGTCGAGCCGTGTGTCGTTTGCCCTTTATTTTTATTTGGGTGACGATAAGTACTTTGGCTCAGTTGTTGCTGTTGTTTTTGTTGTTGTTGTTGCTGTTGTTGTTTGTACATGTTATTAATTTCGCGTAAAGGGCGACGTTTTGGTTTTGGCTCGACTCAAAGGGGCGCTGAGCTGTCAATGTGTCGCTCGCTGGGGTGGATGGATGGATGGCCAGATGGATGCGGATGGGCCGGGGATTGCCAGGGGCCCATGCTAGCGGGCGTGCGCTGTCAAACGCTGACAAATGTTGACAAATGGTTGGAAAATAATATTCTAGAGAGGAAAATTAATATTATTTGCGTTCATTAGTGGCGTGTAACCTGAAGCGCCCCCGTATATTGGCAGGCGCTATACTGGCCAAGTGATGCTTTTTGCATAACCGGAAAGGTCCTTCTTTTGTTGTTTGTGTCCTGTCAAATCAATCATTGTCTCTGGTTTTTCGGTGGTTTTCCACCTCCTCCTCTGCTCGTTTCGGTGCCTTTTGTGTTATTGACATAAAGCCGGGCCATAATTTTTCATTGCATTGCACACGCATGACATTAATTTTGTTGACAGTTTTCTTTTCTTCTTTTGTACTTATTTTCCTTTCGTGCGCCTGTCATCACGCATTTACATGTGTCATACAGCCTGGAGTGGCCCGGGGAGGGGCAGGGCGAGGCAGGCAGCAGGGCAGGTTACGTGCGGATTTTGTGGTTGGCAATTTTTTTTTATTTTTTGCACTCTTGCAAATTGTTTGCATGTCCACATTTCTGGTAGAGTTTTGCCGCCATAATTGAAGTTGTCGTTTGTCATTTTTTCAAACACAACCCGAAAGTATTTATTCTCGTTTTGTATTATTTTTTTTGTGTATTTGTCAAGAAATTCATTTTCTCTTTTGGGGGATTTTAGCATGTGAACAATTACAAGAGTTTGACATTTATGTCAGTTTGACATGGGTTGGATTTTTCCTTTGGCGGTTGGCCAAATGTGGTGAAAGATAAAAATGGGAAAACCAAAACAACATTTGCCCTTTTGTGGGAATTGAACTCGCCCAGATAACTGTTTGTGGAAAAACTAAACAAATTTGCTGAATAAATAAATCCATTTGTTTAATTCAAAGAGAGGACCATTTCCTTTTGGGCAAGTTATTTAAAAAGCTTTTGCTTGTTGCGAAGAGATTTAGAGAGGCAGGCAAGCGCAAAATTTGTCGTTCACTCACTCACACTTGTTAAAATATTACCCAAAACTGACTTGAGATTTTTAAACCAAATTTATAACTAAAATTTAAATTAGACTTATCCCTCATAGAGTAAAAAGATAAGCTTTATTTTGGTTTTACTATCTTCTTAAAAATAAGTTTATATAAAAATATGTTTAAAGCAGAAATCTTAGTAGACACAAGCTTGCTTAAGTATTTCACTTCTATTTATAAGCTCCTTCTAAAGTTACACTCAAGTAAGCGAATAGATAAACCGCTTATCTGTAGATTTTCTTTAGATTATGAATGGAAATCCATTAATTCGGTAATTTTTTTTTTAAAACAAGTGGGAAAATCTGTCATTTGCAGAAATATGAAAGTGTACGACAAATGATTGTAAACGTCCACCACCAAAATCAATCACATTAGTTAACACAAGTGGGGTTATATTGCACTTGTTAGAGCCATGCTCAGAGGTGTCATTTCGTAAACGCAATTAAACGTAAACGTAATTAAATTTTAAGAATTTTTTCAGTTAAAAAAAACCCCTAAAAAATGTTCCCCTAAATAAATTTGAAGAATCTTTTCAGTTAAAAAAATCCCCTAAAAAATTGTCTGCTCCTTTATTCATTCTACTGTCAACCGAATCTTAAACCGAACCTCTTAAGATATAAATATAAGCTGAACCTGAACCTGCTAAGAATTTTAAATTTCCGATCATTTCAAGAGATTTTAGGGACATCAAAATATATGACCTGCCGCCTATTGAGAGTTGGGACAGCCGACAATTGGCAGAAAAGTTTATAAAAAAAAATATAAAAAAAATATGTAAAACCTATATGGATATATCAGACGTGTAGGAACACTTTTAACAGAAAAACAAGAAAGAAAGTCGGTCAAGCCCGACTATAACATACTCTGTACCAAGAAAATTTTTCTTTTGATCATAACTCGAAAACAGTTCATCCGATCTTCTTCATTCCTTTGGCGGATCGATAAGTTATTCTAATAACTAAATATGTCCAGAAGAAACAAACCATCTATCTTCAAAACTGTGGGAGATATGACGTTTTTTCTAAATTGCGGGGGCGGGAGGGGGCGTGGCCAAAATTGAAAATAAACTTGATCTGCCTGCAGACATTAGAAGCATATGTCCCATACATGTCAAACCTCTATCTCTTACCATCTCTGAGATCTGTGCGTTCATACGGACAGACAGACGGACAGACGGACATGACGGACATGACTCGGCTGTTGATGCTGATCAAGAATATATATACTTTATGGGGTCGGAGATGCTTCCTTCTGGATGTTACATACTTTTGCACAAACTTATAATACTCTATGTACCTACGGTACAGAGTATAATTACAACCATTCCGTGAACGAAGCGTTTCTACATGCTGTGCATTTTTCTGTTTTCTATTTTCTATTTGAAACCCACCCAAAAAAGAGAAACGAGCAAGCTAAGCTAACTTCGTCTGTGCCGAAGTTTTTATACCCTTGCAAGTGCACGCTTAAATATTCCAAGATATCCAAGAATACTCTTTTCCCATTTTTGGACCGATCGTTCGTTTGGGAGCTATACGATAAAGTCATCCGATTTGGCCAAAAATTTGCAAAATTATGTGCAAGCAGGTGAAACAAACAAATACAAAATTGCAGGATGCTACCACTACAAACAAAAAAGTTTTTTTAACTAAGACTGTTTTTCAGACCTATCTTTTGTATGGCAGCTATATCATATAGTTGTCCGATTTTAAAGAAATTTGGTGGAATTATAAAAAAAAATAGAAAACCTACGACTACAAAGTTTGGAGACGTTTTCATTGAAAAGAATAAAGTTTCATAATAAAACTAGTTTTCCGACCGATTGTTTCTGTGAGAGCTATGAGATATAGTCATCCGATCCGGTCGGTTCCGACATATTAGTAGTGTGCAGCAAAAAGAAGACTCTGTGAAAAATTTCAGCTCGATAGCTTTAAAATTGAGAGACTAGTTTGCGTGGAAACTGACAGACTGACAGACAGCCAGACATACGGACGGACAAAGCTCAATCGACTAAGCTCGTCACCCTGATCTAGAATATATATAGTTTATGGGGTCGGAAATGGGTATTTCTATGCGTTGCAAATTTCTTGGCAAAATTAAAATACCCTTTGCAAGGGTATAAAAATAGTAGGAAAAAAGTATAACTATACCACACTATTTACACAAGAATGATAACTAATGTAAGCCAATACTAGACTTTTTTATGGCCAGTTTTAAGAAATTTAGATTGTTGACGGCGGGAACTACTTCTGTTATTTCCCATATGAATGCAAAAATGAAAGATGGATTGAAATCGATTGTAGGGCTTATTGAGAGCTATAATTTTGACTTTTTTTTGTCTTAAATCCGTCTGATGGACAGGCTCGACATAATCATCACAAATGTTTTTTAAGGAGTTTAGGAGTTTTGAAAATGTCAACAGTTTTTTATCTGTCTTCAAAATTTAAGTATCAAAAAACTTACAATTTTTTTTTTTTTTACTTTCTTACTACATTAAATGAATGTGGCTAGGAAACTGGTGTAAGAGGAGACGCCTTGACCAGCCCATCACATTGGCAATGCAAAATGGTGTCGCTGCCAAAACTTCTTTTTGCTGGCACACTTTCATAAAAGCAGCCGGCCATTTGGAAAAACGAAAGCTTAGGCATGTGGTGGTGTAAGTGAAATGTGCCCTAAGGATTTGCAGTCCTTCAAAAATTCTCTCTTAAAGTTCCCAACAGATCCGTACCACCTTTACTCAGACCATCAGCAATTTGGAGCATATCTGTCAATTGCAATTTGATTCTCCTACTCCTTCAACTCGCCTGACCAGCATAGTTTGCTCCATTGGCCCAGCCTCCAGAAGTGTGGCCATTTTACAGAAAATGGTGGAGAATGGCATGAATATAGCGATCATAAACTGTTCTTGTGCCACACACGAATTGAATGCAGAGATATTGGCCAATCTTCGACTAGTTGTTGATAGCAACTCAGCCAAATTGGGCTACAGACAGGAGGTGGCCATAGGACTAAATATTGGGGGTCCAGAGATACGAATTGGTTTGATACACTGCAGCGAGAAGGGGTCAGTGGAACTGCTTAAAGGTTCACTACTCAAACTGACCACCAATATACTTCTTAAGAACTATGGATATCGGGAGATGGTTTTCATAGACTATGCCAAGATTGTGAAGGTAATAAGGTCAGGAGATCGAATTTCCCTCAAGGGGTATCCTTCAAGTATTTTATTGTTGGTAAAGGAGGTGCAGGACGATGAGATTTTATGTGAGATAGAAAATTCGGGCCGGCTGGACTCCAGAAATGAAGTCAATCTGCCCGGAATCGACATTCAATTGCCCGCTGTAACAGAGAGAGACAAGATTGATTTGAAATTTGCTGTGGATCAAAATGTGGACATGGTGTTTGCTTCGTCCATACGCAGTGCCGCAGCTCCAAAAGAAATTCGTTCCATACTGGGCGATCGGGGAAATCACATTAAGATTATATCCAAGATCGCAAATCATCAGGGCATGCGAAATTTGGAAGAAATCATAGAGGCAAGTGATGGCGTCTTGGTGGCTCGTGGCAATCTGGGCAGAGAGATGCCCCTGGAGAAGGTGTTTGTGGCACAGAAAACAATAATTGCGCACTGCAATAAGGCTGGCAAGCCGGCGCTCTGCGGCACCCAAATGCTCAAGTCAATGATCCGAAACCCACGCGCCACCCGAGCCGAAATGTCCGACGTCGGCAATGCAGTTCTCGATGGTGCCGACTGTGTGATGCTCTCTCGTCAAACGTCCATTGGCAAGTATCCGGTCAAGTGTGTGTCAACCTTGGATAGGGCTATTCGTGAGGCAGAATCGGCCATTTGGCACTTTGCTGTCTTTAAGGACATTGTTAAGAGTTCAACTTTCGACAAAATAGACGAGGGCCACTCGATGAGTATAGCTGCTGCTGATGCTGCCATCAAATCAAGTGCGGCTGCCATTGTCATAGTCTGCCCTTCGGGCAAGTCGGCCCGACGTATAAGCTGGTATCGACCTCCCTGTCCCATCATTGCCTTTGTCTGCTCCTCTCGTGTGATGCGACAATTGTATCTTCATCGTGGCATTTACCCATTGTTGCTGAAGTATGATTTGGCGCATCAGGAACGCACCAGTTGGCTACAATATGTCGATCATATTGTGGCCAAAGCTATAAAATTTGGAACATCGAATCATTTTATAAAAACTGGAGATCCACTGGTTGTTGTGAGTAGCTGGACCCAGGATTGTGAATCAATCAATGCTATGCGCATCATTGTTACACCGTAACTGTAGCAATTTCCCAGTGGATCAATAAATTTTTGACTGACGAATGGTACTTTAATCGTTTTGTTATCGATAGCCGCTGTCGATATTTTATCGATCAGGTGTGTTACCTAAATCAGCAGTGGCCACAATAATCGAGATTGGGAGCAGTCTAACATGAAGAACATATGATAACAAGTCTGAATATACTTTGTATCTTTCTAAGTTAGTGTAAGTGCTGCCCATCATCGTTGCGGCTGGTGCTGCCCAGCATAGTTGATTGTTTTCCTTAAAACTTGACTATAGTTGCTCCAAACATTACAGATCCGTTGGTGGATCGATAAATAGAAGGTACAAACCTTTCTTAAATACAGCTTTGGGAGATTTGATGTTTTTTGCAATTTTGTAGGAGCAAAATCGTGTCTATGCCATCTCCTCCGTCAGTATTAAAGCTATCGTGAACAAACTTTGCACGAAGTCTTCAGGTACAAATACGCTGCACATTTATCGGAACCGGCCGGATGGAATGACTATATCATATAGCTGTCATGGGAACGAACGGTCGAAAAACTAATTTTAGTGGGAAAAACTTTTTTGTTCCCAATGGAAACGCCTCCAAGTCGGACATCTATATAGTATGGCTGTCATAGAAAAGTAGAGTCTGAAAAGTAGTCTTAGTGAGAAAAACATTTTTATTTTCAATGAAAATGTCTTTAAAATTGGCATTTATATATTTGATATGCTTTCACACAATTCTATAAAGTTTTATCAATATCGGATGACTGTAGTCTATAGCTGCAGTACGAATGATCGGTCGAAAAAGAAGTTCTATTGAGAAAAACATTTTTCATTTCAATGGAATCGGTTCTTAATTTTATACACGTTCGTTTGTTAGGTCTTTGCATGATTCCACAAAGTTTGGTCGAAATCGAACATCTATATAGTACAGCTCCCATAGAAAAGTAACGTCGGAAAAGTAGTCTTATTTAGAAAAATAGAGGAAAGCTTGTATACACTTGCCGCACGTTTTCCTATTAGTTAGGAAGTATATTTCCACTGAAAACAAACAAGTTTTTCTCACTAAGAATACTGTTTTGACTCTACTTTTGTATGACAGCTACACTATATACATGTCCGATTTCAACCAAACGTAGTGGAATCATGGAAAAGCATAGCTAACTAGGAAATACAAAGTATGGAGGCTTTTTTCACTAAAACTAGTTTCTCAACCGATCATTCCCAAGGCAGCTATATTCTATAGTCATCCGATTTTTATAAATCTTTGAACTTCCATCTGTACGTCTGTAAGAACAAACATATCTCGGAGATAAGAGAGAGAAAAAGAGCTTCGAAATTAATGGAACAAAAACTTCTAATATCTGCAGGCAAATCAAGTTTATTTTCAATCTTTTCCACAATATTATAGATAAAAGATTTAATTTTTAATCGATCCACCAAAGGAATGATGATGATTGGGTGAACGATTGTCGAGTTATAGCTAAAACAGCGACTTATGCTGGGCAGCACCGGCTGAAACAGCGATGGGCAGCACTTTACACAACTTAAAATATCTTTTTTGAACTTTTTTAGTATCAATTTATTGGTAACATTTTCGGTCACTTAGGGTTACCTCGATATTGTCGTTAATGTCCACTTTTTTAGCTTTAATATTAACTATCCCAATTATTTCTTTGATTTTTTTTAAGCCAAGATATACTATTTTAAGTAGATGTATTCAATAAGACCGCCCATAGATTTGCACAGGATGCAATAATTGAATATTTTCAAAAGAGTTCAATCAACAAATCATTAGCCAACAATAGTGAATTTACATAGCATAGTTTTGGGCAGTAGACAACTAAATAATTTTTAGCACATGTATTCAAAATGGTACATCTTTGCTGAAAAAAATCACAGAATTGCTTGTAATAATTTATTTTAAAGCTAAGAAGTTAAATCTTGCGATAATATCAAAGATAGTTAAAACAATGGAATACGTTTCCCAAAGAACTTATCTAAATTGGGCACAAATAGCCATTAGGTGTCTCTTTAAGCTCAATTTGGTACAGATTTCGATGTTAAATCATTTCCGAAAACTGATTTGTGGTTAGCACCGAATTTTTGTTAGTGTTATTGCCTTGACAAATAAACTTGTATAGACCTGGTAACGATACATTTCGCTCCATATGTAGTGTTAAAATCTAACAAAATAAACAACCACAAATAAAAACCAATCAAAATTAATACCTTTCCGGCTCCTTTTTTGCTGCCCAACAAGCCAAAGTTATCTATCAATCAGTTTGAAACAGGGTTATGACTGTGTTCTCTCTCTCTCTCTGTGTTGAGTAGAAAAGACCCAAAAAGATCACAACATAAGTGGGCGCTTAGCCTGAGATGTTGCGCTGCTCCACAACGCACAAACCAATTCCAATAAAAAAGGTCAACTGACTGACAGTAGCCAAGTCAGCAGCAGCTACTTACTGTCAAGATGTGTCATAAACACATCAAGTTTACTGTCGAAACAAATAAAAATATAAACTTTGACACACACTCAAAGAGACACACAGACTGAGAGCAAATAAACGATATCAAATCAAAAGGCGAAGATAAAAGCAAATATAATAGTAAAAAACACAAAAAAAAAAGGGCCAGAAGTGGAAGCAGATCGTAAAGTGGTTTCAGGTTTTTGTCTTCACAGTCTCCTCCTCTCTGGGGTCATAAAAAATACATTTCATTTTAGAAAATTGCATTAAAACGAGGAGCAGGGAACACAACACAACTCGGGAAGCTGACAGAATGTGACAATTACGGAAGACCAACCTTGGAAATCCCAATGGATGAGACCTGATTTCGTTAAGTCATAAAAATTATTTCACTATAAAATTTAAATGACTTAAATAGTGTCCCATTTCCACACACACACACACACCCAGACAATAAATACTAACTTCAACCTAAGAGGTTTTATGTTTCTCAGATTATTTTCGACATTTTTAGTGGCATTGAAATCAATTTTCGTATCGTTAATCTTGTAAATTATGCATGTCGGATGTCAGGCCTGTCAATTTGGTGGGTATTTTTAGGGAGTTTCGGTGGATAGGTAGGTGTTTTATTATGAACCTGTTTTTGAAGTGGTTTTCAATTTACATGCGATCAAATTAATGCTCGACAACTGTTATAAGTTAAGGCAGATGCAGGGAGAGAGAGAAATCGTAGGGTGGGAGATGCTACCTAATAATGCACAATATGGAAATGCTGTTAAAAGCTCACATTGTGGATAATCTAAACTTATTGGCCAAGCTGAATTCAAACTCAAACCTAAATCATACACTTTTAACCCACAATTAAACCCCTTCCAACTTGCCCAGTTTGCCACATTTAGATGTCTGACCAAAAAAGGGCCACATGCCTCTGGGCAGTACATAAATTACAGAGTGTACTTTCCCTCCCACATGTCGAAAATGCTGGGCGCTAACTGCCAGTTAACTAACTGGAAGCTACTGTTAACGAGCTGTCCTACGCCAGCCAGTCAGTCATGTGTGAAAAGTCAGTAGTTTGCTGTGCAGACGACGAACCGGTTAACGATGGCGCCTTTTGCATTGAAATTAATTTGGCTAGCTTTCAATTATGTGCCACAAACATTCATGCATGGCAACTAAGACACGTTTAGGTAGGAGAACTGGGAGCTGGGTGACATGACAGGCCTGACAACCCCGAACAACATATTGACATTTTTGCTATACATTCCGCACGGCAGGGAGCCGCAAAGAGCTGTTCTCCCCGCCTCCGTCGATGCCGCCGCGGAGCATGTGCGAGTGTTTATGTCGGCGTGTCAATTTTCGTTGTTGACGTGTTGCCTGCCTGCCTGCCTGCCTGCCTTGCCGGAGTCTCAGTCTCGATCTCCAACGTCTCGTGTGACGCCCCCTCGTATTATTATTAAATTTTACTTTCGCCACTCAATATGGGAAATGTCATCTGTTTATGATGGCTTTTTGACATCTCTCGTTATTGAATATGTTCGCTCGGCTGTTGTCCCATGCCAGCTATACCGCTGCTGCTGGATGTGTGTCGTCGTATGCCATATTTCTTTTATGATTTCTGTGTTTTGTTTTCGGTTTTTCTTGCTTTTTTTTTTACTTTTTTTTTATTTTTTAGACCGCAGACAACTTTTTGATGAATTTTCAATTTTGCGGTTTCTCGCTTTTGGCATTTTCTTGTTGCCTGTTTTGAACAATTTTGATTGTTGTTGTTGTTGTTGTTGTGTGTGTTTCTTCTTCTATGACTTAAAAGCTGCTTGACTTGAGCTGTCTTTGGGGGTGGAGAGCAGGCTAACTCAACATTTTTGACATGCCTGCTCACATTTATTGATGCTACCTTAAGGAGCTTTCGCATTGGAAATAGCTCAAATTGATTTGGAAAGCAACAATTTAAGGCATTTTGGTCTAATGGTATTAAGCTGAAAATATTGATGAAAGTGCAGTCATTGAATTTTTGGGTATGCCAGGAAAACTACCTAAGGACTTTCAATATTGTTATGAAAAAGTTGAACCTGACATACAAAAATATAAACTCAAAGACAAAATCAAACGAAATAGCCCTCAAATAACGAAATTCGACTTAAAAAAATTATATCAAAGGTGAATATCATATATTTTAGAGAAATAATATCTTATAGGAGGACTAACATTTTCTAAAATTAAACAACTTTTCCCATAAAACAAGAGCTTCTTTGCTGAAAACCAGAAACTACTTTAATCATTTCCTTTGAGCCAGAAAATATTTTCTGAAATTTTGAGAAACATTTCTAGATTTTAGAATGGATACTATATTTTATGAGTATTGGAAGAAACACTTTCTGAATTTAAGGAAGGAACTATAAGATTTTCGAATGGAAAATATATTTTATAAGTATTGAAGAAAAAAAAAACATTTCATTATTTAAGAATGGAAAATATATATTGTAGGTATTGGAAAATATATTTTCTGAGTTTTTGAAAAACATTTCAAGATTTTAATAAAAATATTTTTAATAAGTATTGAAGAAAATATTTTCTGAATTTTTAAAAAAACCTATCAATATTTTAGAACGAATATTCTGTATATTCTGTGAGTATTGGAGAAAATAGTTTCTGAATTTTTGAAAAACATTTCAAGATCTAAGAATGGAATTATACTTTGTACGTATTGGAGATGAACTTTCTGAATTTTTGAAAATCATTCCAAGATTTAAGAACGGAAATCATATTTTGTAAGTATTAGAAAAAATAGTTTCTGAATTTTTGAAAAACATTTCAAGATTTAAGAATGGAAAATATATATTGTAGAATATGTGTTTGAGAATATATTTTCTCAGTTTTAATGAAACATTTTGAAATGGAAAATATATTTTGTAAGGGTTTCTGAATTATTGAAAAACAATTCAAGAATATAGATTGGAAAATATATTTCAAAAGTATTGGAAAGGATATGGAGTGAGGGAACTTATAACAAACGCAGTCAAATGTTAAACACTCAACAAGTAGAATATCAGTTGCCCCTTTTTATATTCTGGGAGCAGCAATTACAAGCGCTGTCTTAATTATATTTTTTTTAATTTTAAGACGATTATCTTCATTAATACTTTTTATATTTTAAGACAAACTTATACTAATTTTCTAAGTTTTAAGAAATGTTCCTTACAAAAATACGGTATTTTAAATGACTTAAGTGAAAGTCTCTTTATTTTAAGACATCGTGCAATGTATTTCTTTTGATTATTTAAGTTCGAGTATGCCCAAAATATGAGAAAGTATATAGAAAAAAAAAATCTCTTAAACTTCCCTTAATTAAAGTTAACAATCCCCGAGTTTCTTAAGTTGAGAAACTATTTCTAAGCACTTGAATTATCGGGTCATGCTTTGAGACAAGCCTGTCTAAATCCTTCCTATCCATTATAATCTATTATATTATATTTTATTCTATTATATTCTATTATATTCTATTATATTCTATTATATTCTAATATATTCTATTATATTCTATTATATTCTATTATATTCTATTATATTCTATTATATTATATTATATTCTATTATACTATATTAAAAGATCTTTTTTTCTTCATTCGATCAGTACGAAACTTATGTTACAGGAGAGAACGAAACAAAGAAAGTCGGTCAAACCAGAGTATAATAGTAGTATCTATTGCAACAAAAGTGTATGCTCTCTTTAATTATAAATATGTCCAAAAGGTACGAGCCGTCTATCTATAAAACTCTATATACCTGCGTAAATTTGGTACAGTGTATTAAAACGGATTCTTATTACAGCGTTAGATACTGATGCTGGTCAAAGAAACTTGGCCCTTTTTTATGAGGGTCTCCCATAAATCAAATATAAATTAATTGTCTATGCTACGAAACTAAAGCAAAAACCTCTCACAAATGACAATGGCAAAATTTAGGATGTGAGTGGCTTAATCTTTTTGAAATTGCTCATTCAATTAAAAAGATATCAATCTGTGTTGTTTTGTTTCTATTCAAGTGAACGGAAGTGTCTTGCTCGTATGCCATTGTGCACATGCTGCCATTGTTAAGTTCCCTGAATCCTCCCTATTCTCTGTCTCACCGACACACTAGTGTGTGTGTGTGTGTGTGCGTGCGTGTGTGTGTGTGGTCATTTAACGCCCTGTCATATTCCGTTTCCTGTTTGCCTCAACCACTTACGACTGACTGGCCCCGGCACTTTTGTCAACTAATAAACCAAAAAAAAAAAAAAAGAAGAAGCGACTCAGCAAATTTATGAGCCATCCTCGAAACGTGCCCGGTCTGGCGGTCCTGGGGGTTGCTTGGGCATTCTATTAAAAGTATGTATATCAGTGTCCTTAATGCGGTACGTGTGAATTGCTTAACGAGTCGAGTTGTCTCCTGCTGATGCTCATAAAACGCAAAAGGTCCCGCTGCTCTCGCCTCGCCTCGTAAAAACTAACCACCCAGGGATAAGCCCCAACGCTTTTGCTAAATGTTCGATAATTTTTGGTCGCAATTGCAGTTTTATGACGTTTCATGGATCATATGTGCTCCGTCATGGCCATGCCCATAAATTGTAACAAGCTTTCGCCACTATCTCCGGGATGATTTTGCGGCAGAAATGCCATAAACTGTAACCGAGGCGACAACTGTGACTCCGACTAGGAATAATAATAGTTGCCAGCTGTTGTCGTCGACTTTGTCTTGAACGCTTTTAATAACTATTTCTATTACACTTGGCACTCGGTGCACGCAGCGACCGAAATGGAGCCAGCCAGAGCAGAGGCATATAAAAAAAATATATATGTGCTGGCAACGTTTTGTATTTATTATCTATGGAACGAAAATCCCAAGGGCTTAAGATTGTAAGTACCGCAGCGTAAGGAGTGTACCAAAGGAAAAGTGAAGTGAAAAAGCTATATCTTCGCGAGTCAAGAAACAAGAAAATTATACTGAAAAGTTCAATTCAGTATAATATTGTCCTAATATTAGTCTCCCATGTGCCATGGGATTGGAACTAGATAATATTACACATGACATTATCTGAAAGCTAACTTTGGCATACCATTGTAGAATTTATACCACTATGGCATAATTTTTTATAACGTCTACTAGAAATCGAGTTGAAAACCTCAAAGAAGAAGGAAATGACGAAAGAGGTGATCTTTGATAAACAAATAAGCGAAATTCCGCAATTATCTTACACACAAGCAGGGATGCAAACTGCTCGAAAATAAACTTTGGATCAGTTTAGTGGTCCACACAGTTTCTAAGCCACCAGTTCGGTTCATTACATGGTTTTTGGAGCTAACCAAACCGCGGTTTCGGTTCGGTTCAGTGGTTCCTAAAGGCACATTATGAAATATTATGATTTCTGTCGTGATGTGACTTTTCGCATACTTTGGAAATTGAATTTCTATGAATGAATTTTCCCGAATGAATTTCTGAATAAATATGGTTAAAATCCTTAGAAGATTGTTAAGAATTATATACATATATAGACGAGAGAGCTAAGCTCACTTCATCTGTGCCTAAGTTTTTATACCCTTTATACCAAAAATACTCGTTTTCCCATTTTCCGACCGATCGTTCGTATGGGAGCTATACGATATAGTCATCCGATTTGGCCAAAAATTTGTAAAATTATGTGAAAGCATGGGAAAAAACCAAATACAAAATTGCAGGATGCTACCATTAACCACAAAAAAGTTGTCCTAACAAAGACAGTTCTCATACCTATCTTTTGTATGGCAGCTATACCATATAGTATTCCGATTTTAATAAAACTTGGTAGAATTATTAAAAAAACATAGAAAACCTACAATTACAAAGTTTGGGGACGTTTCCATTGAAAAGAAAAAAGTTTTTCATACTAAAACTAGTTTTCCGACCGATTTTTCCTGTGGGAGCTATGAGATATAGTCATCCGATACGGTAGGTTCCCATACATTAGTAGTGTGCAGCCAAAAAAAAAAACTTTGTGCAAAATTTCAGCTCGATAGCTTTAAAACTGAGAGACTAGTTCGCGTAGAAACAGACAGGCAGACAGACGGCCACCCTGATCTAGAATATATATAGTTTATGGGGTCGGAAATGAATATTCCTATGCGTTGCAAACTTCTGGCAAAATTATAATACCCTTTGCAAGGGTATAAAAACCATGTACCAAAACACTTAATTTCTACACAGATAAAAAATAATATTAAACAAGAAAGAAAGTCGGTCAAGCCCGACTATAACATACTCTGTACCAAGAAAATTTTTCTTTTGAGCATAACTCGAAAACCGTTCATCCGATCTTCATTCCTTTGGCGGATCGATATTATATCCTAATAACTAAATATGTCCAGAAGGAACAAGCCATCTATCTTCAAAACTGTGGGAGATATGACGTTTTTTCTAAATTGCGGGGGCGGCAGGGGGCGTGGCCAAAATTGAAAATAAACTTGATCTGCCTGCAGACATAAGAAGCATATGTCCCATACATGTCAAGCCTCTATCTCTTACCATCTCTGAGATCTGTGCGTTCATACGGACAGACAGACGGACAGACGGACATGGCTATATCGTCTCGGCTGTTGATGCTGATCAAGAATATATATACTTTATGGGGTCGGAGATGCTTCCTTCTGGATGTTACATACTTTTGCACAAACTTATAATACTCTATGTACCTACGGTACAGAGTATAAAAATGTCTATTGGAAGATATCCGGTATTTATTTGGAAGGGATATGTCTTAAGTGTTCTTTAAATCATCCAAAGGAGCTAAATATCATCGAAAGGATTTGCAAAATGATGATCATTTGGATGATTTAAAGGATATTGAAGACATATTCCTTCCAAATGGATCTTTTTTGGATATTTTGTTTTTCTGTGTACGGATGATTGGTCTGCTGGTGATTGGTCTGTGGTCCGTTCTCGAGGCTTTGACTTGCTTCTTTGAAATGAGTTCTTTTGCGAACAGTCCACAATTTCCCAATGCAAGGGGTGAGCATGGCAATGGATGAGTGGCCAGAGAGACTTCGGCGTTGCTGAAAGGCACAAGGTGGCCATTTGGAACGATTTGTAGAACCTGAGGGTCCAAATTTCAGTTATATCTGTAATAAGTACTTCAGTGTTGTTTTTTAGGGGTTAAAAATTCGTATACCAAATGCTATAAAAGCTGTTTCATTTTGTAAAGTTTTCCTAATTCATGGTTCATCTAATTTCTGTTACACGCCTTATTTGGCAGCGGATAAAGTTCGTATAAAGTGTCATATGCGGCATTTTAACGCACTGAAAGATTTTTATGTTACATTTTAATGTCATACAAAGGAAAGATATGTCAATGCTGGTGTATTATATGGTTTTTAATAAAATGCTGCTGCTGCTGGTTTCCGTCGTTTTTTTGTTTGTTTTGGTGGTGGTAAAACGTATTAAATTTGCATCACTTCACACGAGTTGCCAACTGCGAACATTTAGCGAACTGATGTGAAAATTAAAATGCTTATGAGCCACATTAACAAGTCAAAAGGTTTTAAATAACAGATTTTATTTGTATATTTTTTTTGTATTTTTTGTTGTCGAGACTTGGTTAAACAAACTGCCTCGACCACCAGCAATGTACCAAAGTGTTTTTGAATATGTATTTCACATAAATTCACAATGGACTCGTCTCTGTGTGTATCTAGGCAATTAGCAAATGATTGTGAAAATGTTGTAGAGCTGGTTCGAATGGCGCTCATATTTCTTAGCTAATTTAAAATAATTTATAACGGTTTCGTCACATAAATCAAGACCGAGAGAATAATCCTTTTTACCCCACGGCGTAAGCACACAAAGAGCTTGACTCATGTCACTTGAGGATTTATATCTTCCTTTTCTGCTTGAATCTGAAGCGTGTAACTGGGAACAGAAGCCGACGGGGCCTCCAAAGGCGGCCCCCTTTTGATGTGCAAACATTATTAAAAAGCCAATAAAACATTTAAAAACAGCTTGAAATTTCTCATTGTTGCAGGGCCCAACGCAAGGGAGAGCGAGAGAGAGAGAGAGAGAGAGAGCAGGAAAAAGAAGAGATTGGAAGACTTATTAATGCGACAACGACGCAGACAATTTAATATCTTTTGAATCCCTTTGACTGCGGCCCGAAATCGTGTGGACTGAAGTGGAGTGGGTAGAATGGAGAACTGAGAACGGTAGCACACAAAATGTCAACAATCAGCGAACAATCACATTTTGTTTGCTGTCAATGTGACAGCTACCAATATTTATTTTAAATCACCGGCAGAGCCAGAAGAATCCCCCCAGTCCCCAGTCAGCGACTTGTGATTGCTTTGCGTTTATTTAGGCAGCGGCAGCAGCTACTGTGTTTGTTTTTGGCTGCCAATTCGTTTGAATCTCCTTCAGTTCGTCAGCCAGCCAACCAGCCAGCCAGTCAGTCAGTCAGCCATCATCCAAATGAAATACAAATATCTTTGACAGCTACTGTGACTGGAAGATGCCCCATACCGACTTTGAAGTCTGGGCCCCGACTTGGCCGCGTTGTCGTCTTACCGCTTTTGTCATTGTCATGTCTCGGAACTCGGCTTGAATCTCAGCCAGCTCAGTCAGCTCAGTCATTTCCTTTTTGGTTGTTTTCTCCAACTCCAAAAACTCACTGTGTGACACACATTCTTTTGGGCAATACAAAACGGCGTTACTTCAAAGGACATTTTCAATAATATTTCGGTAGGCTGGCGTGTGTGCGGTTTTTGTTAATGCGCTGAAACAATAGTTGCCAACTGACCTTGGTGGCATTTTGTTATAGTTCCTGGAATCAAATGACAAAAGCAAACGACTCTCTACTTAGGCATTGTTTCACAAATGCTAATTCATGGCCCAGCTAAGTTCTGGGGTTCATAAAATGTCACTCAAAGATTATGGAAATTTTTTTGTAGGGTGGGATGTTTTTTCGAATTTTTTCACCAAAATTTTAGAAAATTAAGATTGCCTTGTTAGATTTTGGCTAAATGTTTGGGAATAAATCGGAATAATATTCAGTCCTAGTTTTCTATTTTTTCTATAATTCTGAATCAAACATGAACCGGAACCGATTTACTTTTGCAGTCTCGTACCTGGAATATTTTAATTTTACACTATTTTGGGGACATTTATAAGACTCCGAACATTAAAATTTGGGAGAGGAAGGTTTCCTAAAGCTTAAAAAAAGAGCCTTAACCCCTGCGCCTAACGAGAAAGAATATACAAGGAATTAGTTCAACTTTGGTTCATTTCATATTGGATTGTTACAAAATGATCACCTCTAATCTAGTTGTATTTCTGTTTGGATGGGCTTTGTGTATAGTATGGCAAACTCTTCTCATTTTCAAAGACTCTTGGTATGTATAACATCGAATAGTTCTGTGTTCTGAGCCGAATTGGTTTCGGTTTTGGCTCGGAACCGACGTTCATTGTTGGTTTCAGGGGTATTTCGAGTAAAGTTCATAACAAGTGTGTAAGCGCCCAAAATTCTACAGAAGTAGCGATCTGAAGGTTCGATCCTCTGATAAGTATTACGGTTCAGTTCGCGGACAGGTTTTAAAGAGCATCGCATCCCAGGTTTTGGTTTGAATCTTAGGTCATAGCTTGCTCTATCTGTAAAATTCTACAAAAATGTAGATGTATAGCTCTCAAATAGTTCGGTTAGCAGACCGGTTCAAGAGATGCAGTAAAACTCAACCGAGTCTGTCCGATGTGGAACCTAAAAGGTCTCAGACAGAAATGCAAAGCGGTTCCGAAGCAGTTTCGCTTGACTTAAGTTACGAGTTGTTTTAACCAATGCCCCATTGATGTAGCTTTTAAGGAAGAATTGTGAACCATTTTAAAACTACTAATCCCATAAGTCCTGCTATATTTTTTGCCGTCTTTATCAATAAACCTGTGATCAGATTCTTATTCTTTCTTCAAAGTTGCTTATTATTTTGTTTGAGTATTTCGATTTCAAACCATATAGGATTTTGGCTTTTCTCAACACTTATATTCACTTTAGAAATCATAATAATGGAGGTTTGTTAATTTACTACAAACTGGACCATATATTTGGGGGGTTGGGTCGTATTTGCTTCCTTAAGGTTTAGACAAAAGAAGAGGTTGAAAAAGTCCTTAAGAGGTGGCGCAGTTGGCGGTCATTTCATGTGAGATGTTCTTTCTGTTATGTTTTGTGTTTTTGCCAATGGAATTCCTAAATTCAATGGCATCTTTTTGTAAGTTTTCTTTCTATATTTGGCCTATTTAAAGGTAAACTTTAAGCGAGATTTATAAAAAGTAATGATCAATTACAATGCGTTACTTGTTACGACGCCAAGAAGAGGTCCTGGTAACATTGGTCGGCGTTCTCAGAATGCAAAATATTGCAGCGCCGTCGAACAGTAGCAAAATGTGCCATTAAATGGAAATCAGCTCGATGTAGAATAGTTGAAAACCATACCCCAAGGTAAGGAGAGATAAACAAAGCTTACAATAAGCAAAAACTATTGAGAATAATTCACTTATTCGTACTCTAAAAAGAGCTCAAACCAGATTACAACGAGCAACTATTGAACGGCAACTTCTACCAGTGAACTGTGAACATGCAGCCTTTTGAATTAAGCTTAACAGCTCAATTGAGCGAAAAGGATTAACAGTTTTGAGCCACATCTAGAAGGCAAAGTTTGGTAAGCATTTTCAAGGCTAGTTAGTGAGGATGACCGAGGAAAACCCATTGCTTTTCGATATTCCAAGGCGTTAACGAGTCTACAACCTCTTGCAAAACAAGCACACACACTACCCGCTACACCACACAAGGCCAATTCAAAGCTTTATATTAATAAAAACCCAAGTTTACAAAAGAAACTAAATTCTTCTATTGACTTCTCAAAAACAAATCCCTTTACTGATGTTTGATGTCTGACTGACTGCCTACACACATCCTTCAACCGCACTAATTACTTTTCGTGCTCATCATCATTCATCATGCCAAGCAATTTTCTCACACTTTAAATTGACACATCCCAGAGCCCAAAAACCCGGGACTGATAAATTAGATCCTGATGACTAGGCACATAATTCATAGATTCTATTCATTTTTCTTTTCTTTTTCCATTTTTTTTTATTTTTCGTTTTATTTTGTTTGGGCCGTTGTTGTCTGTTGACTAGGCTTATATTAAAGTTTATGGTGTATAACTAGACACAGTGAGAGAATATGGCAAATGGAAAACCATCACTCATTGTCAAAGCGACACACGCACCAAACATTTCATCAATTAATTATTTAACTTTATTGCCAACGGCACCAAATAAAATGTAGAAATGCGAAATGATATGTTTTTCGGGGCAGCTCGAAATGGGAAATACACTAAGAAGTGTGGTTGATTGATTCTATTTAAAAATATTCAAAATAATTTTATTTTCGACTTTACTTTGTCTTAGGATTTGAGCCATCTTCAGAACTTCATAATGTAAGCTATCTTGGCGCATTCGACCAAAGAACGCAGTTAAGCAAGACGAATATCAATTGCCATTTTTATATTCCGAAATACAGGGAATTCGTACTTGAGAATTACAAGCAGTGTTTTTTTAATAATTTTCTAAATTTTAGGACGATTTTTTAAATTCCTTTTCTAAATTCAATGGTAGTCACTCCATTTTAAGATACCGTACAATGTATTTATTTTCTTATTCTGAGGGTGAATCTGAATATAAGAAAATTTTTTGAAAAATATGTGGAAAATTACCCTAAGCTTAAGAATGTGTCTAAAATTAATAAATTATTTTCTGAAGGAGGGCTACTTTCCGGATTTCCTTTCTAAGTCTAAGAAAAAACTAAGAATATAGTTTATAATGAAAAAACCCAATATTAGAATACAAAATTTTGACTCAAACACAGAGATTATAACCGAAACTACTTCCAGACTCGGTCATGCTGTATATCTAAGCCGATTGCTATATAAGTTTCTTCCAACTGCTAAACCACCCATTTGACCTTTCAGGGTATCCCCGAGGGCCAAAATGAGAATGCACAAAAATTATGAATTTTTTTTATTTTTTACCAACTCTTCGGCTGTCAATGTGTGGCCAAACAAAATATGTGGCAACGTCATCAAAGTAATCAGGCAACGACTGTCAGTGCAAAAGTGATAGAGGAGAGAACCAACTGATTGCCTCCATGACAAGGCAAGAGAAGAGAAGTGGTGGGTGAAACGGGGGACCAGGGGGCGAGCAAGACCAACATCAGCGACATCATTTATCATCAACCTGCCTGTCAGTCAAGAAGGAAAAAATTTACTACCACCGCATGCAAAGGACTCGCTGATGACTTGCCTGACTGCCGCCTGCTGCCTGCTTGGCGACTGTGTGTTATCCTTGGGTGTGCTGTCAAAAAATTATTATGCCTATTAATTTTACCCATGCGGGCGATGCTTCGCCCCACTCACTCAGTTGTTGGTGGTAAATTACACAACAGAAAAAAAAAAAATGATGTTTGGCTTTAGCCAGCGCCCAAATGGGCGTGGCTGTCTGACTGTGTGCTTGTGTGTCGCTTAAGACTTATTTTGCCTCATTCATTTGGCAGTAATTTATCCTGTCATGCTGTCATTATGCCAACCAACAAAAAATATTCAAGTTGGTGGTTTTTTTTTTTTCTGGGTTTTTTGGTGGGTGGGTGGTGGTAGGGGCGGGCGAAAAATTATTTATTGAAAATGATTATGCGCAGCAGAGAGTAGGTTGGGGGAAACGATCCATAATGAGTGGTTGGGAGGTGGTGGGGTATTTTTTTGGTTCCTTTTGTTAATGATTTGATGACGCCTTGGACTTGACGCATCGATCAAAAATCATTATGACTTATTTTCGAAAGTATGCGGCACATGAAAAGCCAACGCAGAAGTGATTACACTGCACAAAATTTGTTTGGTGGTGGAATACTGAAGTAGATTCACTTGGGCGGTCTTAAGAGGATTTGGAAATAATATACATAAAGTAAGAGGGCCGACTGCGAAGTACCCTACACTGTTTGTGGCTCAACAGAAACATATTCTTTTAAGCAATAAAGGCATAAGGGATAAATACATACAACAACAAATGCGCCTGAAGCGTATGCGGCGCGGGCACCCCTGCTGTAGAGTCTATAGAGAGCACACCAAAGGCACACAAGGTATATGAAGTTTGTGCATATATTTGTAACTACACAGAGAGAAAAAGACCAAAAAATAACCATTTCGGTAGGATACTACTTAAATATCCTTTAAATTATCCTACGAAGCTGAAAAATCATGCCAAGGATGTTTCTTTTTCACAGCCTTTGGAGGGTTTTCTGCTTCGTGCTAAATGAAATTATTCGATAATGAAATGTTCCATTTTCGAAAAATTTTCGATAATGAAAAACATCGATATAATTTCCGGTTTTGATTTTGTGGCTTTTGCCTGAATGTAAATGACCAACGGGTGAGCAGGCAATTGTACCAATTGTTTGTTAAGCGTATGTATCAAAATAATTGCTCTTTTTTGTTCAGTTGCGCACCCAAATTGTTGACTTTGCTTTGGGAGATGTACTGAAGTGTCCTTTCAGTTTGTGTTAAGTCTAAAGGTGCAGCTCACTAGCAATTTCTTCAAAGCTGGAAACCTCTAATATTGTGAACAAGGTTCAGCTCAAAGTTTTAAGCCGGTATTCAATCTTATGGACCAATTTTTAAAATTTTCAGATGTGTAAATGTTTTGAATATTGGCTCCTAGCTCATTCTAGATATCCCTATCTGTCACATAAACTTATAAAAAACAGAGTAAATTCTGAATTTATCTGTCACATAGCAGCTATCTAGAAGATGTGAAATCGGACCTAAATTATTTCAGCTCTGTGTTACTTAATTTTAGATCAAACGAGAAAGCTTAGCTAACTTCGTCTGCGACGAAATTTATATACCCTTGCAGGTGCTCGCTTAAATATTTTCAAAATAAACACTCTTTTTCCCATTTTCCGAACGATCGTTCGTATGGGAGCTATACGACATAGTCATCCGATTTGGCCAAAGATTTGTAAAATTATGTGAGAGCATGTAAAACAAACAAATACAAAATTGCAGGATGCTACCAATAAAAACCTAAAAGTTTTTCTAACTGAGACTGTTTTTCAGACATACCTTTTATATGGCAGCTATACCATATAGTATTCCGATTTTAATAAAACTTGGTAGAATTATTAAAAAACATATAAAACCTACGACTACAAAGTTTGGAGACGTTTCCATTGAAAAGAAAAAAGTTTTTCATACTAAAACTAGTTTTCCGACCGATTGTTTCTATGGGAGCTATGAGATATAGTCATCCGATACGGTCGGTTCCTACATATTAGTAGTGTGCAGCAAAAAGAAGACTCTGTGCAAAATTTCACGCCGATAGCTTTAAAACTGAGAGACTAGTTCGCGTAGAAACAGACAGACAGACGGGCAGATGGACGGACAAAACTCAATCGACTCCGCTCGTCTCCCTGATCAAGAATGTATATAGTTTATGGCGTCGGAAATGAATATTTCTATGCGTTGCAAACTTCTCGGCAAAATTATACTACCCTTTGCAAGGGTTTAAAAATATAGAAAATATCAAATAAATACCAACATGTTTAGCTCTGTTTTTACAAAATTTTAGATACAAGAAATATAGACAATTTTATATGGTAGTATTTGTCTGAATCTGCTCCCCTTGCTCATATTACAGGGTATACTTTCTCTCTCATTTAGGTTTGGCGAAAAATTACCTTCCAACCACCAACTGTTTGGGGCACAACCGAGCGTTTTCAATAACTAATCAATCTTAACTTTGACTTGATGTCTACACTGCACGCGATGACTTATTTCGGTTGGTGTGTGTGTGTTTTTTTTTTTTTGCCCAACGAGAAAAACAGGAAAAGTTTTTTTTTTTTTTTGTTTGAGGGGAGAGCTGGCTGTGTAATCGACACAACAGCCAAAGCAAGTGCCAACTTTTTTGCTGTCGCCCATCAATCAGTCCAGGAAGAAGGGGTAGGAGGGTGAGGCCAAACGTAAGCTCACGTCAGTCAGTGAGCCAGTCAGTCAGTCAGTCAGCCAGCCAGCCAACCATTCGGGGAGGTCATCAGAGAGGGATCAGTTTGGGGTTAGTCTGAACTTTTTGGCGTTGACAGCCGGAATACAAAATGCGGGCGAAATATGTCGATACGAATCAGGCGAAACTTCCTCCTTTTGCACTTTAGAGAAATATGAAAAATTGGCCCACCTCTCCTGCAGGCAGAACTATAAATGCCAGACAATAAATAACCACAACTTAAGCATATTGCGGTGGGTTGAGGAGTCACTTGCGCTCGCCTCGCCATCGCAGACATATTTCATTTTCATGCTCCCAATTGTTTTGCTCCTGACAAATGGGAGAGTGAGAGCAGAACGAGTGTACAAGGCAAGTCATCAAAATAACAAATAACAACGACTACGAAAATTGATTGCATGTCGTTAATTTTCATTTCAAATTACGCTGCCACTATGTCTTGGTTCTCTGTGTCAGAGCGGAGCGAGTCGAGTCGAGTTGAGTTAAGTCAAAGTCGTGCCAAAGTCAGGCCACGGGCCAAATGTACGAGTGTCGGTGTGTGTGTACACAATACGGGCTAAAGGAAAAGTCAAAATGGCAAACCCCTGCCCAGATTGATGGTGGCTTAGCAGGAAACGGTAGTGTGAAGATATGACTACTTTCCTCCTGAGAAATAACTACACAATTAGCAACTTGGTCTTAAAGTGGCCATTTGTTACAATTCTCCGTACGTGGGAAGAGACGTATACTTCTGCATTAAAATCGGAATCGGAATTGATTAATCAACCAACGGACAGGGCAAAGCCTTTGTGTAAACTGTAAATTCGCCACATTTTTATTTAAACAATTTCAGCCATAAGCCTATTAGCTTCTTTTTTTTTTTTTTGGATGGATTCATTGCATATTATGTACATAAATCCTCACTGGTATCTCTCATATTGCATATTGCTTCACCTGTAATTAACCACACCCGTTTTGTGGTGTGTGGATTTGCCTACGAACCAGACACGTTTGACCGGCAAACTGCATGCAATCTTTGGCCAGGGCTCAGGGCAATAAATTACACAGCTGCTGATGGATGTCACTTGGCGACATAATCACTGTCAGCGCAATGAATCGGATAGAGGGAGCAGAGGCAGCTGGCCGGCCAGAGGATTGTCAGAATATACAAATATAGTTTACAGCTAACGAGCAACTCTGGCCGCTGCTCCGAGTCTGTGTGTCTGTCTGGGCATTGTTTATAATTCATAAAGCAATTTTGCATGCGAGGCGTATGCAAATGCAGCTGACGGACAGTTGAGTTCAGTTGGCCACTGACCAGGCAACTTATCACGCGGTGCACCTCCACTCAGTTGACTCCCTCCTGTCTGCCGCCCATCATTCGTATATCTGCATGTTTGTGTTTGGGCATCATCATCATTGAACACATTGCGTGTGCCGAGGTCCGAGTTCGAGTCGCAATCCCAAACTTGGGGATGCTGGGAGAGCCACCCGGGCACATGCTTGCCATGTCATTCATTCATTTTGCAGGGCCAGGCTTTCAACCATCCATCAGCTGACGTTGTTGCTGCTGATGCTGCCACTGTTGGTTGCCAGTACATCAGTCAGACAGTTATTACACTGAGCAAAAACCAAAAGGTTATCGACAATTTGAAATTAGATTTTAATTTAACTATTTTTCCACTTGTCTTTGAAAGACAAAACATAAACAGAACAGCTCGCTGTACTTCCAGCTTTTCAGGCTGTGGCAACAAATAAATGAGACAGAATAGCTGACAAAAATGTTAAAACAAGACCATTTCAAACCCTTCGGATCAGCGGTTTCATAAGGAGTTGAGATTTAGAATCTTCTTAGACAGGAAAGCAAACCTCTTGGGAGAATATTCTTAGACATTATTCTCAGAGCAACCGAACATTCGCTCAAAGATGGCGTAAAGCCCTGCCAACTCGTTTGTTAAAACAGCTAATAAATTCTCTCTGTTGGAAAAACTTGTTTTACAAATCTTTAGTAGAAATTTCAAGAACTAATCATAAAAGTTTCAAAAGTTGTTTCTAAGAAAAACAAAATTAAAAAGCCAATTTTTGGAAATTTTCTTTGAGATAAATTAGCAACCCATTTGATGGTACTGGGTCAACAAAAGGTAGTTAAATTTTAGCCATCACTGCTTCTCCTTTGGATATGGCTGGCATGTAGTTTCCCCAATCACACAACAGCTGCGCCTCAAGCTTTGCCAGCCTCTCCATCTCATTACCCTTGTGGCTTCTCAGACTGCGATTCCACCCACGCCAGATTAGTTGGCTCTCTTTGCTCCCCACGCTTGAACGCACCTGATGTGGCACACCTGTGCATTAGCCGGCAGTTGCATCCACGGTATAGTCTAATGCTGGATAAAGGCAGTTCATTTAACTTAAATTTGTTCGATGGTTCTTCTCTTAAAAGCAAGTAAACTCACTAAAATTGCTCAGTTGTTCGTCAACTATGCTGGCCATAATTTAAACCATTTGTAATCCTGGGAGTCACTGTGCAAGAGTCACTAAATCACAGTCCATGCTCAAGAGTCACAATTATCACATAAGAAGGGAACCTAAAAATGAGTCACTAAACATAAGTCACTCAACAAGACTTACTCAACAACAGTCACTGAACAAGAGTCACTAAGCTAGAGTAACTGCACAGGAATCACTTTACAAGGATCCCTGAAAAAGAGTCACTGACTACATAGGAGGCAGTGATAAAAAGTATGTAAGCAAAATTAACTTATAGAGAGGTGTTCCAGACATTTTCGAGTGTTCTAATGTGCTAACTGTGTTGTTACTTAAAGTTGATTGTGTAAATCGTCAAAAATCCTTTGATACTGAGTCTGTAGAGTTTAGCTTCAGTTTTGATACTAATAAACTTGATTTATTTAGAAAGGTATCCATGTACTTTATTCGATGTTACTTATAAATACTAAATAATTGACTTTAAAGCCGCAAAGGCTTAAGATGAGCTTTCCTCTGGCTTGAGGGCTTTCAGTTTTCGCACAAGAGAAGGCAGGGATGCAGGGTTTTGAGACGAACCAAACCGAACCGCTTATTCTAGCTGGTGAACCGAACCGCAAATCGATCCGGCTTTCTTTTAGAAATGCTGAACCGAACCGAAAACTACAAAGAAAAACGGTTCGGTTAATCGCTTTCTTCTAGCTAATGATACTTAATCAATTCCGAATTCGAATCGTATCCCTAAGATAATTTTTATACGACATTTTATTCGACCCTCTATATCTTTAGCAATGCCGGTTCGATACAACCTTTAAGAATGAATTAACAGCAATTTTACAACATGTAATCCTGCAAGTCTTCTGCAACTGCCCGCCGATCCCTTCATATACTTGTCATCAATCTGCATTCTTTGCTCTATTTTCAATTTTCTTTAGTACTTCGTTACCGTAATTGCATCTTAGCCAGGAGAGCTTTTTCTCATAGGGTGTGTAAGGGTGTTGCATGGTTCGTATTATTTTATAGCCGACACTCTCCGTTTACAAAGAGCATTCCTCTGGGAACTCGTAGACGAATCTTGTAAATCCTGCATTATAAATTTTGGATATTCTTCTAAGGATTTCAAAGAAATTAAAATGGTCGATAGAAATTCAATTTCCAAAATGTGCGAATAGTCGCTTTATAACAGAAATCATAGTAATTCACAATGTGCCTTTATGAACCACTAAACTGAACCGAAACCGCGCTTCAGATAGCTCAAAAAACTATGTAATGAACCGAACCGGCTGTTCCGAAATTGTGTGAGCCACTGAACCGAAAAAGTGCGTATTATCAAGTGTTTTGCATCCCTGAGAGAAAGGCTGAATCCGAAGAGAAATGTTTAAAAAGCTGTTTCTTGGCTAATTCCTTTAAAACTGGCGCCCATAGCTAGTAAAGGTGACCGAGTGTGTATGTTTTTTAAAGAATAAACTTGTTCAAGTGTTACCTACTTTTCTGAGTAGTATTAAATTCTTCCTAATCATAAAACCTGCCGAAGATATAAACCGAACCATTTTCTCATGAGATTTTCAGAACAATTTTGTATTTTGGAAAGTACTTGTGCTTCCGTTTCCAAACCAGATTGCATCAATTCCAATTTCTTTTGTTCTACTTTCCTCCAAAGTTCCTTCAACCTTCTGTATCCTGTTAACAAATTCATCTAACTCTTACAGTTTGTTGCAGTGTACTGTCAGTTGTTGCTGATATTCTGCCGTTGCTCTTACTCTTTGCAGTTTCATGTCAGCACAGAGAGCCAGGCAAAACAAAACCAACAAAACCTTGATTACAATATATCTGCTCGGCCTGGCTTGACCAGTGTGCGTACCTTGACAGGGACTCCCCTTCAGCTTCTCCTCCTCCTGTTGTTTTGGAAATGCACGCGAGATTAACTCTTGCCCCTGACATTAACGAATGAGAGCCAACAACATCTGACAGTCAAATGTCAGTTAGCTGCTGTTCTTTGGCCCTTGCTCTTCCCTATTTGTACGCAATTGTTAGGCCATTTCCATACCAACTGCCCGCCCCAGCCTGCTTGCAGTTTTGTATGGACTGCAGTTGGCACTTGCAAATTTGTGCGCGAATTGCGGGGAAATGCCATTGCAGTCTGGATTTCTCCTTATTAAAAACCCCAAATGCCATTCAATCGGAAGTCTTCCGTATCCTGCAATTTTTGCTATTATGGGGAAACATGAAACGCAATGCACCGCCTTGTAAAGAAAACCATTTCCTTCTTTTAGACTTTCCAAATGTTTACATTTCCTTGGAATAACAGTAGAAATCCTCACCAATATGCCATTTAGCACGCACAGTGAACAACGATTTCAGTATTTGACAACTTGTGTTTGGTCATTATCCTTTGTTGTCCTAAACAAAAAGACCTGCTGCTAATTTGGAAGTCACCCAAAAATAACAGAAAAAAAGAAGAAAAGTGCCGCAAAAATTATGAAGAAATTTTCGAGTAAAAATATTTGCACATTTTGGGACCAATGAATGAATGTGAATCGAGGGAACGTTTATCAATGTCTGCCCCTTGGGGCGGTGCACAGCCTTTGAAGTTGTTCGATTTAGTAGGAACCCTGCTGTGGCTTTTATTTTTACGTTCACCTAACCTTGTTGACAATATTAAAGCGTTCAAGGTTTTTGGCCAAACTATTGTTTGAACTGATTTGAATTCTAGGAAGTTTCGGTTCGGAAGTGCCACTACTATTTCAGCTTGCTGTTTAATGAAGCCGCTAACGTGGGAATTTCTCAGTTCGAGCGGGTGGTGTGTGCCATCTCGGCACAACATTAATACAAATTAAATAGCTAAAAGATTAGATCGGATCATGGAGAAATGTATATATATATATATATGCACATCTGCTTGTTACACCAGAGGGTAGATAATGTCACACTTGAGATACCTGGGGGAAGTACCAGGCTTATTGTTTAGAGATTTATCAACTTAAAAGGGGCCAAAATATTTTCATGTCTAGAGTTTAATTGTTTTCACAGTTGCAATTCGAAAAAAAGGGGCGAGAAGAAAGGTTGTCAGTCATTCAAAAACCGCGCTTAAGTGGCGGTACTCTCGTTATTTTATATTTTTCATTTTTAACCCTTATCAGCGCTTTTGATTTCGTTTCAAGTGTGCAAAAGGGGTGCGTTTCGAAGCGGCTTCGCTTTCTTTCGCCAAAACTTGACACAATGTTACCTCAGCCAAGCCAGCCCCGGGGGCAGGGGAGAAGGGTTCCGTTTCGCATGTAACCCTCCTCTTCAATGGGCTCAGGGCCTGATAATGCCGCATGTGAAGTGAGTGAAGTGAGTGTATATCATTAACTCAAGTGAGCTGACGGCACTTGCGATTTGATTGCATTTGTTGTTGCTTGGTAAGAAATCCTATTTGAGCATTTTTTGCTCAAGTACCATCAAATGGACGGAAATTGCTTAAAAGCAAAAATGCGTTCCGCATTTTGGCATAAGCATGCGTCCTGATGTTTGTATAGTGTGTGTGTGTGTGTGTGTATTCTTTTGAAATTGTATACGCTTGAATGGATCCGCTTTCATCTGCATTGAGTTTTATAAGTCCAACGGAAATTGTTAAGATTTCATTTTCATAATGCAATATTCTTGCAAAAATGGATTTTATAAATATTTTATTGACGGGCGATTTAAATCTCATCATTTTTTGAAAAGTATTGTAAAATCTACCAACTAATCCTTCCAGATTAACTTATAATATTATATCAATATCATCAAAAACGAGAAAGCTAAGCTAACTTCGTCTGTGCCGAAGTTTTTATACCCTTGCAAGTGCTCGCTTAAATATTTTCCAAAAATACTTTTTTTTCCCATTTTCCGACCGATCGTTCGTATGGGAGCTATATGATATAGTCATCCGATTTGGCCAAAAATTTGTAAAATTATGTGAGAGCATGTGAAACAAACAAATACGAAATTGCAGGATGCTACCATTAAAAACAAAAAAGTTTTTCAAACTAAGACTGTTTTTCAGACATATCTTTTGTATGGCAGCTATACCATATAGTTGTCCGATTTTAATCAAACTTTGTAGAATTATGAAAAAACATAAAAAACTTACGATTACAAAGATTGGAGACGTTTCCATTGAAAAGAAAAAAGTTTTTCATCCTAAAACTAGTTTTCGACCGATTGTTCCTATGGGAGCTATGAGATATAGTCATCCGATCCGGTCGGTTCCAACATATTAGTAGTGTGCAGCAAAATAAAGACTCTGTGCAAAATTTCAGCTGCGATAGCTTAAAACTGAGAGACTAGTTCGAGTAGAAACAGACAGACAGATGGACAGACGGCCGGAAAAAAACTAGACTCAGCTCGACACCCAGATCAAGAATATATATAGTTTATGGGGTCGGTAATTAATATTTCTATGCGTTGCAAACTTCTGGGCAAATTATAATACCTTTTTCAAGAGTACGAAAACTAACTGTGTACTTGAGTTAAATACAAGCCATTTTAAAACTGCGGGTAGTACGAAAATAGTTGATTCAAGTACAAAATTCGTATTTCAAGTAAGGAATATATTAAGTATATTTCTAACTATTTGATCAATCTTTTAGGTTGTAATAGTCTTAGGTCAAGCCCGGTTAGTTCTTAAAATAAGTACAAAATATTCTTTCTTAAAGTCCAGTAATTTCCAATATTAACATTCTAAAAAGAAAATACTGCTACGTGGTTTAAGCACACATAATTCTGAAACTATTCCCAATTGGTCTTAATAAGAGGTCTCAGATCTGAACCAAAGATGGCCGAATATATACGAGTGTCATGAATTGATCCAAGACCAAGGTACCATTACTGTAGGACAGAAATTAAAATCCCTCAATCAAAATTTGTTTAAGAAATGGTTGGGAATTTTAAGAACAGAATAGTATTTAAAAAAATTACATTTTTCGCTGAAGTTTGAATTTATACAGATTTGTAATTAACATTTCAGGTATGTTTAGTTTTTAGAAGTACTTAAATTAAGTAAGAAACGTTCTAGAATGGCAAAACAGATCAATTATATTATTGAATGGATAACAGACGTTCTTAAATCAAGAACTTTTCTTACCAACAGTAAGACAAAAGATTTAAGAAAATCAGACTTTTTATTCAATGAAATTAAAGTTTGGATTGCGTACAAAAAAGGCCCTTTAATGCCAGCTACAAAAAGCGAATCTGTTCTTCAAATTCTGAACTGGTTCTAACACTTTCTTAAAGAGTGATGGTAGACTTCTAACCTACAGTAATACCTAAGACATAACAGCAAGATGCGTAACGACCACACAAGTAAATGTCAAGGGGAAATCACAATGTCGGCCCTCGATTTAAAAATATAAGCTTTACCATATTCGACTGACCAATCTGGTAACACTGTAACATTTGAAAGGGATGCAGATTCAAATCTGCATCTTAATTAGATAGACTTTGGGTATACCTATATATATCTTCGATTTAAGAGATCTGTCATATGAAAAACGAGTTTGAAACTTTGAGTTTGAATATTTCTCTGGATTGACTTTTTATTATGTATTGAGGATTAAGAAAATTTTGTACTCATATTAGGAGTTGAACGGGTTTGTCTGAAGGCTATTACAACTTTAGACAAAGTAAGATCAAAAAGACTTAAAAATTGTTGGAAATGTACTTAATGTATGCTATTCTAAGTATTTCAGGATTAAGAAGTCGTACTTCCATTAAGAATTGTGTACTTAAGTAAACTTTTTTATTACCTACAGTATTATTAATTCTATTAATTCATCTTAAAAGTTCATGATTTTTTTCTGAGTATAGAAAATTATATCATAAAAATTTTAAGGACCATTTTATCTTAAGATACTTCTCAAATAAGTCTGAATTTTAATTGCTTAGTGGGGCAAAGCTCTTGTATATAGTATTTTGATCTTTGGAAGAACATTCTATGGATAAAAATTAACAATTTTGATACATTATTATTAGGGATTATCGTTTTAAAGGATCATGAATGCCGTTGAACAATATATAAAATAGCTTGGCATCTGTAGGTGTCTGGAAACCCAAAATAACTGTTTAGATATATCACTAGCATCCAGCTCCTCTCGAAAAAGAAAAAAAATGGTGCTCTAATGTGCACTCAAAACATTTGGTCAATCTTGTCTACTTAACTCTGGAAATTATTCGGCATAAAGGTTCATCTCAACAACTACAACTCACTCAGTTCTCTTTGTTGAAGTTCACATTCAATTGCTGCTGAGCTACTGCTGCCTCTTTAAGGTAGTTAATCAGAAAAAAATGTGGCAATACTATTGATGCATTGTTGCTAAAGGAAAATTTGTTGCTGAAACATTCTTTTATAAGCATTGTCAAGACATGGCTCTAATAACATTGCTTCTGAGTATGTTGCTGAAAAATCAAGGTTAAAGCTCTCAAATTTACCTCCAGAAATCAAAATTTTCCCATGATCCAGTAAGCTTTTTTCCATATTTTACAACCCTTAACTGCAAAATATTTAAAATTCGTCCACTTCTAAACCAAGAAGTGCCCCTCATCATGCACTTAAGTCAAACCAAAAAAAAAAATAGAGCAATCCTTCAGATGAGCATGTGGTCCCAATTAGCAGAGTCGTCTCCATCCTCCTTAGCCGAAACTAAACAACCACCGAAAATGTTTTTTTTTTCTTTCTTTCTTTGTGAAAAACCTGTGACGTGGAAATGTCATGATTGACGTGACATTAAATGACAGCTTGACACACAAGTTTGACAACAGCCATGAGGTTGCGATGGCTGTCTAATGAATGCCACTACCAGTTTGAGGCCCTGTTTCAATCCACAGCCCGTAAACAAGTTGCACGGGTTTTCACTTTAATTGATAGGTAAAGAGAGCCTTTCTGGTGGTAGCGTTCACAGGTAATAAATTCAATGATTATCAACACTTTGCCTCTCTTCACTAATTAAAAATGCACTTCGGCCTAGTTCAAAGAGTTTACATTTAACTAATCGCTGGCTTTTCAATGTGTGGGTTGCCCCGCAATAATCGTAAACTATTTGGAAGAAAAAACGAAGACTTTATGCATAGAAATGAATGAGTTGTGTGTGCGTGTGTTTGTGTGTGTGTTGAAAACGTGCCTGGGTTTTTATGGCTTTTTGATATATGAAAATTATCAGACAAGCGGCCAGGCCACTTTGTCGGCACATTTTCCTTTCCCTTTACTTTCGTTTCGTTTTTTGGTTGTTAATTTTGATTGTCTGTTTATATTTTGCATATAAAATACAAATACGAGTAAGCTGGCCTTTTTTTTTTGGCTTATACGCGTTGAAAATTATGAACCATAATTTTGTTTTAATATTTTGTAATTGTATAATTTAATGGGCATTTGCATTTCGATAATGTTTTGCCTCTTTTGTTTTCCTTTAAATTGAATGAATAATTCATATGGCGTATGAGTGATATTTGATTACCTTTGTTTTTTATGTTGTTTTTTTTGGGGGGGGGGGGAGGGTTTTTGGGTGCGGAGGTGGAGTACAAAATGTAATAAGGTGTGTGAGCAGCAGACGCTGATTGAGCAAATGGTGTGTGGTATAAAGAATTTGCATGTGTGGAGGTTTTTTTATGATAATGATTGCGAAAATAGTGTGACTGTGGCTGGAAAATAACAAAATCTTAATAATATTTGGCAGTTTTTAAACAATTTCTTTAAGAAATGGCCTATACTTTTGCACAAAACTGTAAAAACAAGCAACTTATTGTAGCTTAGACTTTTAGAAGTGTAAAAAGAAACATAAAAGTGCTGCCCATCGCTGTTTCAGCCGGTGCTGCCCATCATAAACGTTTAATTTCCCTATAACTCGGCAATCTTCAGCGTTCTTTCAGCAGATCGACATATAATACTAATAACAAAATATGTCCAGAAACAACACACCTTCTATCATTAAAACTGTGGAAGATATGACACTATTTTCAAATTACAGGGGCGGAATAGGCGTGGCATAAATTGAAAATAAAGCTTATTCTGCTTGCAAGCAAACTGCAGATACCCGGTATACATATATATTCATTATAAATCTATTCCATATTCCACTTTTCAAATTCAACTCCCCTAAAATCCACTTTGGGCCATAATGCATGTAAATCAAACTGGAGAGACGAAAAAAAAATCGTTGCTCTTTAACCCAATTTATCACCATAAACGCGGCCATTTATTTGATTTAAGCAATTTGTAAAATTTTAATGTGCTTCAGAATGAAATAAATCTTCAAACTGTGGGATTCATTTTCGGGTTTCGCTTGATTCGATGCGATGCGGTGGAGTAGTGCGAGTCAATGGGGCGGCGGTGGCGGGTATGAACAAAACGGGGGCACGTCCAGTGAAATAAATTAGGCACAGCTGCTGAGAGACTTTCATAGGAGGGGAAGATGGAGCGGGCCTATCCCAAACGGACGTGCGCCTAATTTAGCAATGCTCCAGGGGGTGGTGTACGGGGCGAACTACAACGAACACATAAACATAAATAAGTAAGACAAATAAAGTGTCTTGACACGAGCATTTAGCACTGGTAAGGGGGGGGGAATATGCCTACTCAATTGCCTCAGTGACAAAGTTCAATTGCAGAGAGTGACCCCAGAAGGAGGGGAAATGAAGCGAAGTATACTAAGGTACAGTGAGGACTAATTAGAAGAACCAACAAAGATTGAAAATATATTTTCAACTATAATTTGCCAGTACCCACTGTACCCCCTCTTCCTTATCCACTTGTCGCTGTCAATTGTCGTTTATTTGTTGTGATTTGTGTGGGGGGGCGACGACATATCAAATACAAATTGACAGCTGACACGTTACCTTCCACCCTCTGCTCTAGACCCATGACAGTTGGTTTTCCAGTTGGCATAGTACGAATGTATGCATAGTTGGGGGGGGGGGGGGTACCCCATAGTGCCCGGTTGAGTGACGTTTTTTCCCCCGAAGTTTTTAGCAGGTGTTGAGCTCGCTTCCGATTTGCATTGCCTGGTCATGATTTTTGTACGTCGACGACGTTGCCCGCAAGTAGTTCCTTCCGTTTGCATGCCTGCAAAATATTCCATCCATGACATGCCATACCAGACACACCCCAAGTTGGATTGGCAAACGGCAAGCGAAACCAATTAAATTTTGTGAATTGTATGAGCTCCACATTGTGAGCTGATTAGTTATGCGGCAAATGGAGTTGCTTCTACTCAAAGCTGCATTTAAATATGCCCGAATAACAAATGTGCGGTTCGGAGTTGAAAGGGAATGCCGACACATTGGACAATAAATATGAATGAATGGAAAAGGGAGTTTGGCAGCAACGACATGGGGATACTCTTGCAAAACTGATATTTAAGCCAGTGACTTGTAGAGTATACTAAAGTCATGTAAATGTATGATAATTTCATAAAGAAGCTTGTCTGACACTGTAAGGTATGTATATTCTGGATCCGTTCGACTGTCTATATAAACCCCTCTCTACATATAGATAGGTACATGTGTACGTGACCATATCTATAAATTCTAAAACTTTCATATAAATTGGATGAAATATAGCTGAGCTATAAAGGTAATCAAAATCTTTGCATACTTTTCGGAGAAGCATGCGCTCTTATGTTAATGCTCTGTAAATTAGCATAAATTAGCATTCTATTAAACAGACAGTTTTCTAAGAGTATTTCCCGTATTTAACTTCCGCTTTCATTTCTGGATAACACTGATCTCATGTTCAGGTTCTCCCAGAGAAATTAATAGTTTAAGAACATCCGAAATTACCCTCTTTTCAATCCTTTTTGTTTCTATTGTCCACTCGAGCCGCGGTAAAAGGGCTGGTTTTTTCTGTTGTTGTTGTTGGAGTGCTCCCAAACTCAAATTTCGGGCTCACCGCTGCTTTAATTGACAATCCACTATGTTATTCAGATTCGTTATAATTTTAAAGTTTCAACTCAGCACCAAAGGCTCTTTTAATCAGCCGTATCTGATAAGTTGCTGAGAAAAGTTTCTTAGAAGACATGCTCGGCACAGTGGTTCAGTTGAGATATTCAGGATGATTTGCTTGAAAGCCTTGTTAAAATGAGTGGTTGAAAATATCAAATCAGAAGAGCTTAAAAAGTTGTTCAGTTACTCAGATGAGTTGGTTAAAAAAACTTCTTACAGTTGAGCTGTTCAGAAGAATTGTTCAACACAGAAGAGCTGCTCGGAAGAGCTATTTAGAAGAGCGGCAAAGGCAAGTTTTACAGAAGAGTTACTTAGATATGTGGCTGAAAAGAGGTTCTCAGATGAACTGCTCAAATGCTAAAAGGAGAGCTGTGCAGATAAGTTAGTCAGGTGAGCTTCTCAGATGAGTTGCTCAACTGCTCAGAGCTGTGGCTCAGCTTAGTTAAACAAAATGATTCACCTAGTTGAGTTCGTCAAAAGAGTTGCTCAAAGAAGATTTTTAGAAGATTTGTTAATAAGAGTGGTTCAAATAAGTTGCACAGAAGAGTTTCTCCCAAGAATGGCTAAAAAGCCTTGCTCGCAAAAGATGCTAAGAGGAGCTACTCATAAAAAATACTCAGATGCGTTGCTCAGAAGATTACTTAAAAGAGTTTTTAGTTTAAGACAGTCAAAAGAGAGCTGTTTAATTGAGCTTCCCAGTTAAGTTGAGCAACTGCTCAGAACTTTTGCTCCGTTGAGTTATTTAAAGAATAAGAGATTTGAATACAGTGAAAGAAAGAAAGAAAATATCCTTTTGGTATAGATATGTGATTAATATACTTTTAGTCCACCAACAGTTCTAAAAGTCATCCAGAGTATGTTTATTTTTCATATCCTTTGAATGGTTTTCAGCTCCATTGGAAGATTAAAGGGATATATACCAGACATATAAGGTTCAAATGGATACGGAAAATCATGCAATGGATATTTGTTAATACCTTTTTTTCTCTATGTAGTTGAGTTGATCAAAATTCTTGCTCTAAGGAACTGTAATTTTGATCACAATAGCTCATAAGAATGACTAAGTCTAAACCAGAAGAGTAGCTCAGACGAAATACTCAGATAATTTGATGCTATCAGGAGTTTCTCAAAATAGTGTTTCTCAAATGATATGCTCAGAAAAGATGTGCAATATATGCTAATGTACCTCTTCACTTTATTTTGGTATTAAAAGATCAGAGTGGTTGATGTCGGAAGTCGACTATCAGGACATTTTTCTTACCTTAATATACATTAGGGTACATTTTTTGTGCAAAAAGAAATTAAAACGTTGAGACTCCTAAATGGGTAAAAAATATAGTTGTTTAGATAAGCGCTGACCTACAAAGTCGATCAACCAACAAAGGGGTTCTCTGCACTTAATCTATACCCACATCCTTTCCCTACAACAACCCTCCTTCTTCTCGACAAAGCTGCAGACCCCCACTGTGGTAAGGGCATACAAAAAAAAAAAGTATGACAACCGCATAAAAATTATGACTCTGTTCGACAATTCTTTGTATAATTTCACAATTAATTATAAAATATGCCATATACAAAATATGACTAAAAAAAAAAAAGGAACTACAAACCCAACCAGGCAAAACAACACAGGGAAACTATACAACAAATTGCTTGCTGCAGACCGACACACAGACTATGACTAAACAAAACGATACGAAATGACAGCCTGTCAACGTCGTGGTAGGGCCGCCCCGCCCCGCCCCGACCCACTATACACATTTGAGCCCAGTTCAGTTCTTGGCTTGCAAATTACAATAATAATAACAATAATAATAATGAAACAGTAGCAGTCGCCACACGACGACGACTGCGACAATGCGACAAAGTGGCAGTCTCACTCTTTCAGCCGAGGTTCAGCCTGAAACTCGGACTCCGGTGGCCATTGTTGGGCCTACACAGAGGCAAAAACGAGTCAAACGACGATTAACGCTTGGCTGATTGCCTCGAAAAGTGCTGGTCATAAATTACACAATGAAATGAAAAATGTCTACTCAAAAATCGCGATGGAGGGTCGCTGAAGGAGGGGTGGGGGGGGCACAAAACTGAGTAGTGAGTGAGCTTGGGGTCAGTTTTGAGAAGGGGGGTCGGTCTTCGGGCCATGCGTCATGGAGGTGGGCACTTTTGTAGTGAAGCATTATTATTAACTAGTTAGCAACATGCAACTCTTTGGCTATTTCAAATGCCCGGCGACTAAGCTTTCGGAATACTTGTTGGTTAGGTAGTAAATAGTACACTTGGAAAAATTATGATTATGTCGGGTATTTCAATTAAGTGTGGATCGTTCTTGAATCCAAGAAAGGTAAATTTGGATGCAAAAACTTTTCATGTATGAAATAAGTCAACGTACTCCAAACTAAGCATTCCTATTTCAAGTTAACCATTTTTAGGGTTTTTTACAAAGAAAAATTCGAGTTTTTTGAACTGAATTTGCACATAAAATTCTCAACTGATTCTAGCATTTTACTTCTTAAACTTGTTTTATGTATAAAACAGTTAAGCTTGACGTTTTTCTATCTCAAATCGGCTTTCTTTTAAAAATTTAAAGGACTTTAATCAAAAAATGTTTTACTTATTTCAAGAATATATAGAAACTAGTTTAAAAACATTGTGGTCTCAGGTGAAGAGTATTTTGTATGTCAAGAAAAATCTGGATTGTTAAGAGAAATTAATATAAGCACTAACAGATCTTAAATTAGTTCTTAATTTGCTTATAGATCGAAACGCGCCAATATCCTGCAACAAGAATCAAAAACTTGATCTTAAATCCGAGAACTTTTGTGTTTTTTTTTGTGGTTTTTTCTGAGTGTATGGATAACTCGTGCATGGTTATGTCCGTTACGGCACGTAATGTGCGCACAAAACAGCTTTTGTTCCACCCCTCCAGGTTGATATGCATGTACGTATGTAGGGGACTTTGCATGTCGCCAGGCATTTATGATTAAGTGAGGTACATATTAATATTATCGTGCGACTTCACCTGGATTTCCAATGGGCTTTTTCTGCTTTTCTGCAGACAGTTTGTATGCTAATTTGCGAGCTTATATATACAACAACAACAACAATGCGCCTCTGCCATATCTCAATGGTTGATTTTACTGTTATTTTAATTTATGGCAATTTTATGCCAGTGCTCTCGCCGCTCGACGACGCAGTTTGCCAAGTTTGAAACGAACACATAATAATAAAAGCGGAAACTATTGTATTAAGTGTTTGATTTATGTTCTTAGTCAATTGTTTTATTTATGACTTGGAGAGAAATGACAAAGAGAGGAGGGAGAATGATATTCTATTTGTTCTCGCAGTGCATAAAATGTCAGGCAAAAAGCTTTGTTTGTCCTAAAAGTACCATTGTCATGGTCGGCCCAGCTTACAATTGAAGTTCATATATTTTTTTTTTTTTTTTGTGGCTGGCTTCTGTTTGTGAATAATTTGTGGTGGTGTAAAAATTATTGAAAAGATCTGTTGGTGTGGCCAAAAAACTGACACTAGGAAGAGAGTAATGATAGAGCTGGAATAACTTACATCAATTGTAGAAGGTTTGTTACTTCTGGATAGGAATAAAGATCCAATTGGCAAGAATTGTTTTAAATTTCCTCTTGATATCCAATAAAAATATTCTCTCCAAATGGTTATAGAAATCATCCAATGAATATGTTGTAATATCTTTTTTTTTCTCTCTCTTATTTAGTCCGAAAATAGTTTTAAATTTTTCTTATTTGATATTAAAATATCACTTTTTCATATGATTTGATATTCAATAAAAATATTCACTCTAAATGGATACCGAAATCATCCAATGAACATTGTCTAATATAATATGAGTATTATCCTTTTTTTTTTCTCTGTGTAGACATATTTAGTTCGATTTGGCACTGTTTTAAGAACTATTTAAACTCAATTTGTTAATAATTGTTAGAGTAAAGCACAACCTATGTGTTAGACAAAAATCCTCTTTATTAACATTATCTAATATAATATGAGTATTGTCCTTTTTTTTCCTCTGTGTAGACATATTTAGTTCGATTTGGCACTGTTTTAAGAACTATTTAAACACAATTTGTTAATAATTGTTAGAGTAAAGCACAACCTATGTGTTAGACAAAAATCCTCTCCTTTATATTCGTCTTTTAAAATCGAATCGAACCGAGAACTTGCATACTAAAATAGGCATCAAATATACTTATTTTGAGCCGATGAAGTTCTAAACTTCACCTTTGATTTGAAATTATAAACGATGAGTTATTAAACCATTAACAACTCACATATTCTCTTTCTCCAAAAACTATCATCTGCTTTTAATGCAAGCTGCTAATACGCCGGAATCTAGCAGATTGAATGACTTTATTTAATAGCTGCCATGGGAACTATTGGTGGGGAATTCTGTCGAAGTGGGAAAACAATGTTAGCTCTTAAGTCTCATTCAATCTATATAATTTCAAACTGATCTGCAAAGTTTCGTTCAAATCGAAAGATTCGGTAGGTTGACCCATGGGACTTTGTAAAAAAAAGCCTCAATTATATATTATTGTTAATAACATTCGAAGCGATTCTGCAAATCCTTTCAGTAAGATCACTTGGTGCAGCTTTAAAGTTTTACAGACGAAATTAGCTATTATGCAATCTAAGAAACACGTATGATTCAGTAAGATTATTTTTATTGCTTAATTTTTTAATAATTTCTTTATTTTGAATTCATGAAATTGATTGCTATTTGTGGATATTTAACTCTCTTTGTGTGTTTAAGAACTATTCGAAATGATGAATACCCAAGAGCTAATAGTTCTTAAAAACTGCTTTTTACATTGAAATGGCATAACGTCTAGGAATATAAATATTATATTCTTTTTTTTTTGTCGATAAGAACGAAAAGAAAATGAGATTTCTGTCATGTGCTATTTTAAAATGACTCGAGCACATTCTCAAAATCGGATTTATTGAAATAAGACTACAGAAATATGGGTTATTCAGACCGATACATCAAAAAAGTCTCGAATATGATCAAAATTTGCATGAAATGTTAGCTGGGAACCATTTCTCGAACCTCAAGCAAAATATAAATCAGCGGTGGGCACCAAAATCAAACACAACGACGATTGTTTTAAACATCCATCCATAGAGTTTCACAAATTTTGTTCAGCCCAGGACTGGTATATGGTAAGCAACAATCTATAGTCTATATGGAGTCCCTTGTTTTGTAAACGCAAAATCTGTTAGTCTTTAAGCTCCCCTCTAATTAATTGCAAAATTGAACAGTTTTTCCTAAGCCTTTTTATCTATAAAGATGCTCTTTGAACTCGATATTTCACATTTCAATATTGAAAACTTGGATATGATATGAACGGTTTACATATTTTGCGAAATATCTACAAATCTTATAAATTCAAAAGTAGATGATTAAAGGAGACTGAATTGCAAATTTATGCAATAAATCAATGATTTATCAAAATGGTTATTATTTCCTTTTAATTATTATTAAGTAAATAATGCTTCAACGTAATACTCGTTTATTACCTATGCAGCATAATACCAGAAATTTAATCACGCAATTAAATAAACATTTTAGGCACAATTATGGCTGAACTTGCACAAAAACTAATTAGACCACAAATCTGGGTAAATATTTGCCTACATTTCGGCACTAATTGTACAACATTTGCTGGGGTTTCACATTATTTTAATCAATTAATTAACTGCAGTTTTAAGCTTAATTGTCGTGCAATGTGTTAAAATTCGAAAATGAGTTAAGCAAATTTCTTTCTTAAATTTAACCTGTACGCTCGTCTCACTCTACGTACTTCTTTTTTTCAGCCACATTTCACTGTTCATTTCTGCATCTTTCACTTCCTAGCCCAGAAAAGTCTCATAAATTTGGCTTTTAATAGCATCCGCCTGTCATTGCAATCTAAATAAATTGTTAAATTTATTTACGACAAAATGTCCGCACAAGAGTTGGGGGTATACGTGCGGCTAGAAAATATGAAAATTAACTGCCGACTAAAGCCAAATCCTGTGGCACATGGCAGTGCTGGCCTCCTTGTCGGTCCACACAGGCCAAAACAATTGCGCTACATTTGCCATATGTGATGTGCTAGTGTGCGTGTGTGTTTGTGTAATTTTCACTTCATGTTTGGCCACAAAAACGCAGAAACTGCCATAAAATGCATATACACACACACACACACACACACACACATAGTGCCAGAGGAGGTCCTGGCGAGAGCAATAAGGTGAAAGGGGGCTCTAAATGCCACTAAATGAATTTATTTGCCAGAAAGCGAAGCAGCACCAGCTCCAACGTGGACATTTTGAGAGTAAATAAAGCCCAAAATGAGATTTATGCAACATGACCGACAACAACCAAGTGCTGAAGTTGCCCCCCGGCCACAAGGACCGCCCCATGGTTGGGGTTAGTTTTTAGTGGGCACCCACTTTGTGGGCATTGTGGAATGGCACAGGGCAATCGTTGAGCCAAATGGCGTTCAGAGCTCGCCCTCTTCTTCTCATGGTCATAGAATCCCATAGAATCCTGTGCGTGCCTTTTAAAATGGACTAATTTTTAGAAAAAGAGAGAAAAACTAATGCCATCCGGATGATCAGGTGGGGTAGGCTATTGGATATCCTTAGACAAAGTTATTAAACTGAAACATTGCAGCTTGAATTTACTAGAAAGTTTACAATTCTATTCCATATATTTTCGAGCTTTGTTGAACTTACAGGGAACTTCATTCCTTCAATCCGGCAATCTAAAAGTTAACAAGGAATTTCAAAACCCAATGAGATGCATAATGGGAAATAGTTATAGTTGTCGATTCGGTTTAAATTATTAAATTAATATTAGGAATTTCTTGACAACAAAATTATTTTATTCTCTTCAAACACAACCCACTTAAACCTGTTACATTTCATTCACTAAACCAATCAACCGTTTTCTTATCCACCAAAAACCTATATAGAGGGCATCTTTCTAGTCCTTGTCATGCTGCCCCCGTGTATACGTGTGTGTGTGTGTGTCTGCTACCATTTATTCTGCACAAAATTGTCACATAAATTTTACAGCGTCCGAGGCATGTCGAGCGTACTTCATTTTGTATTTTATGATATTTTTCCTCCTCCCAACTGGTTAAAAGAAAATTTATGGCAGCACAGAAATTGGGATCTAGGTAGCTGGGTTTAAGTTGAGTTGATAGAGATTCAACTAGATTAGAGAAATAGAGTTCTCTCTCTCTCTCTCTCTCGATATGTTCCCACAAGTAAAAACAATGCGAACATTAATGAAAAATCAAGATGGCAATTTCTTTTTGGTACAATTGTGACAAAAAACCTCAGAAACAGACAGACAGGAGCAGGAATGGCAAAAAAAAAATAAAGAAAAACCAAATAAAAGCATACAAAACAACAGCAGTTGACAACTGTCAGTGTCAGAGAGCTGCCAGTGCCACTGTCACTGTTGCTTCTTCTTCCTTGGCTTTTGTTTTCTTTTTGCCCTGCTTCGAACCCTCCTCCCGCATTGCCACTTTCTTTCATATTTCATATGCTCTGCAGGAATAGGGGTATGATGAGTATAAAATGGAAAGCCAGTTGCTGAAAGGAATGCTAAGAATGATATTCTTTAGCAAATATTGAAAAACAATTCGTTATATCAAATATTATGTAGATCACTCAGTACAAAAAGCAGAATGAACCACTTAAGGACAAGCGCTCTTGAAAATGATTATATTCGTTCTTGAATTTTCAAGAATTTTGCTTTTAAAAACAAGCAAAATTCCTTCTCAGTTAGGGGATTTTAGGAGAGGATAGTAGGGTAAAGCAATTAATAGAGAAGAGCAAGCACATTAAAGAGAATAGCATTGAAGCTTCTCTCAAATGTTGTTTTTTTTAAGGAGAGGAGTAACTATCGAACGCAGACCCCCCTAGATTTTATCACTCATATTGCTGTGAAATTCCCAAGCAGTTATGGCATAACTGGCATGGAGAGACAGATGTTGGATTAACTGTTGACAGGCAGAGATAGCTGCTGCCTTGTGGTGTTGTGTGTTCTACAAGACTTGCTACTTAGTTTGACAAATAATTTTCAATGAAATACATTTAAGCGAAAATAGGAAAACAAACAATTTTCCATTGCTTTGATTGGAATTTGGGAGCCCTTACTTTTGAATATTCGAATATTCTTGGATTTTTACAATACTCTCTGCTCTTGTTTCAAGAATAAGCAGTCCTGAATTTCCTATAGGATTGTATAAATATACTTGATTTCAGTATTTTTCATACTTGTTTCAAGAAATGAAGCTCTTGGATCCAAAAAAAAACGGCATTAAAAACAGGCGTACAAACCAATTGTAATTAAGGACTAGCTTGGTACGGTGGTTCACAAGGTTTACGAACCTGCGGTTCGGTTCATCGAATGTTTTCTAGAGCTAACTGAACAGCGGTTTCAGTTTGGTTCTATGGATCATATCTCTTTTATATATTTAATGGAGGCCTGTTTCCTTTTCTGTACTGTGATTCTTAAAGTGAATTCCCTGAACATCTATATTTGAAGTCAGATATTCAGGTGCCGACCAAGAGAATTTTACTGAGCGAATTCGTTTAGAGTTTCTTTCCAAAGATGCAGTCTAAAGTTGGATTACGGTCAAGAAGCACCACAAAAATTTGATAGTATCTATCCATAGAGGATATGGAGCAGGAAAAGCATAAACTTACTCAAATCAGTAAGCAAATTCCACAAAAGGATTGCAGTCTGATGACAGTTATAGTAAGAGCTCGTTGGGAAATTGTTGTAAAACGAAAAGCTACATCAATCTGGCATCGCTAGGTACAAATTCGGTCGACGAGCAATCTCCCTTAATTAATACGAAGGTCAGATAAACATTTTCTTAAGAAAAGATTATAATTCACACATTTCTCAAGTTATATTGTGTTAAGGTACACGCTTAACGTTGAAATGAACTTAACCGAACCGTTTTGCTTTGTGGTTTTCGGTGGCATTCTTCGATCTAGATCTTTACTCTTGGATCAATATTTTTCATTCTTATCTAAATTCTGACATTTAACATTCTTGACATTCCCAGTCTGAAAATCTCTATTTTCTCTCTGAGTGGAAAGTTACACAGGCTTGAGTTTTTGGCACTACTCATATAAACATTCGTGTGATAAATGGTTCATAAAAAGCTAATTATTTATTTATTATTTTAAGCATATCAGCTTATATATCAGCTATAAGTACCGAGCTTGTTGGTATATCTTAGTTATGGTTATGAAAACACAGTTTAGCTGAAAGATTTTCCTTCAACATTCTAGGCAATATCGTTTTCTGTTCAACTGTGTTAGCCTCTTTGTGAAGCGTGAGGTATCAGATAACAAATTGCATAAAACAGACACTAACAAGATGTCAGTAGTAGTTTATATCAAAGGTTTTGGTAATTTCTGCAAAGAGATAAAATGATACCTATGATGTTGCTTAACAAGAAGAGCATTCCATTTTCGTTGTTTATCAATCAATTGAAAGTTTTCTGTGTGTTTTTATGTGTTGCCCATTTTGCACTGTTTGCTGTTGACATTAGCAGAAGCTTAGTCCTGGCTGTCTCAGTGCTGTCAAAAGTGTCCTGTCAGTGTTGCCACGTCACATGCAAATGCACTAGAGGTTTCCCCTAGGGCCAAAAGGAGACAAAAACAAAGCTCTGAAATATGATTTCATAATTGTATGTAAATCTTTTTTCGTTCCAGGCGTGTGAAATTTTCTGTCTGTTTAAAAATGTAAATTGCGAGCAGGCCATAAATAAAATTAACCCAAATTAAACACAGGCAATTAATTACATTAAATGCCATGAACTGGCAACTGGCCACCGGTCAGTCAACATTTCACAGTAAATTAACACCACAAATCTGTGACAAGGCTTTCCTCCCCGTTTCGCACCACCAAAACGACACAAAAAGTGAAACGTTAGACGAGTTGAGGCTGTGACAGCTCGACTGACCATTAATTTACATTCAAATGGCTTTGCTAAGGACCAATTCTCAACAGTTTCCACAAACAAATTCCAGGCCGAACAAAATATATATGTAGATATATTTTTGTGCACTTTATGAGCGCACATCACCCAAAAACTAGGAGAACGCAATAACAAAAGCCTTGTTCACAGTTGATTTATTTTGTGTATGAGAAATATTTTCGTTTCAAGTTTTTATGATACACATTTTTCTTCATTCGGTTCTTTTGTCGTTTACAGCGCATTAAAATTTTGCTTCAACGCTCGTAAATTTCGCATGCGGAAAACATACAACAGCCAAGAAATATATAAAAAAACAATCATAAAAATCCAAAATTGAAACAGATTTTGCAAAAATACAAGAGGAAGTTGATGTGGTGCATTAGGAAAAAATCTACTTTAATTTGGCAAATTCAATGAAATGCAATGTGTAAGGTTTTCTGTTTAGTTTGAGGTATCAAATAAGCAAGTGCATGAAACATGCACCGAATCTAGCTTGAAAAGTTTTGCCAGTGTGTAAATTACCCACTCAATGATAGTTTGCCACCCGAAACTTCTTACTCTGGATGTAATTCATATTTTATATGAACTACATTAATAAGTTTACTATGAAAGCTAATCTATAGAAGTCTAGAATCAAGAATGCGCACTCTTGAAACTAAATTAATCGACCTATTGGTTTAAGAATGAGTAAATTTGGTTTTAAGTCTGCTTTGATCTTAGTTCTAGAACTATACTTTTTGATTTAAGCACACCCAAACAAATAATTTGACTAAAAAACCGAAAAATGGTCATAAAATTAAGGGAAATACTACCCAAAATTACCCTTATTTTTCGGACTTTATAGATTTAGATTTTATTAAATTTTACATCCTAGCACGAAAAGTTAAAAACTTATATTTATATATATATAGTGCTAGTCACTTGAATTTTCAAGTTAAGAAACCAATTCTGAAATTCTTGAAATATTTCAATAAAAAACGAATTACTCCCTACCATTTTTCTTCAGCTTTTCTTTAGCTCAGCTCCCTGGGGGTACTGCACATACGTAATCGACATCTCAACGCAGACGACTATCGACGAAGCGCGTGACAAAATCCAGTAAAGAATTGAGCCAGCTGAGAAATCACAGTGGGTAATTCATCTCAGCCCACAAAAAGCAAAAGTCTAGGTGGTGTAGATGACAAGACTGTTGCTTTTTTGGGGATGTTATGTGTTCTAAGCCGCGTTGGTCATGATTTTAGAATGTTATATTTGTCTATTTGCATGAGGTTCAGATTCCGTTAATGTTTTATGCCAGTTTTAGTAGGAATATTTATACATTAGGTACAAGTGATGTTTATTTTCGTAAAGGTTGGGCTTGTATTGTGAACTCAAACTCACGAACTAAATATTTTACATAGAATTACGCTTTGGCTGCGTTTTTTATGATCATTTCTTTTAAGTTTATTATATTAAAGAATAAATAACCAGTCTTTCTGTGGCCTAACGATTTTGGGACTTCGTGCTGTCTCTGAAGTTTCTTTAAAATTACCTAAATACTTCAAATAAATACTGGACTATACCATAAATACATTTTAGGCTCATTGTTGGGAACAACATGAAGGAAGAACAATTTTTTTGAGTGCACTTTTCCTTATTGAACTATGAAAGTCAATCTATAGAAGTCTTGATTCAAGAAAGGGTTAAGAAAGGGTTCAAGAATGGCTCTTGAAATTAAATTAATCGAGCTATTGGTTCAAGAATGACTAAATTAGATTTTGAGTCTGAAAGTCAATCTGTAGAAGTCTTAACTCAAGAATGGGCGCTCCTGAAATCAAATTAATCAAGCAATTGGTTTAAGAATGAGTAATTTGGATTTTAATTCTACTTTGATCTTAGTTCTAGACTTATACTTTTTGATTTAACATCAAAATAAGAACCTCTTTGATCAAAAGTTTTCATTCTTAACGTAGTTCTGACTTCGAACGTTCATCGTACGAAATTCTCTATTTTTCTCTAAGTGTAAAGCTGTGTAATTTTTCAGCTCTGAACTAGATGGATTGAACTGGTTTTTAGAGATCACACTTAATAATCTAAGTGAGGATGAGATTTCCGTTGTGGGACACTTAAAAAAAATCACAAATTATGCAAAAATTGTTTCTTTATTCTTCCAAACCCTTTTATATAGGTAAAAAAGGACATAATTGTTATTTTAATATTTATGACAGGCAAAATGAATGCCATTTAACAATTTGTGACATGTGAAACGCAGTTAAACCGATCCCAAAAAGGGGTTTCCTAAAAAAAATATCACAAAATTTCATAGTTCATTATCGAATTTGTTATGCAGACTGTTTCAAGTACCCAGCGGCAGGCAACCCTTAAGTGCATTCCAGTTTCCCTCGTCTTGTCTTTCCCATGGCTATGTGCTGATAAGTAAGTAGTTTCCCTCATTTGTTGCCCTTTGTTTGCTTCGGGTTCTTTTAATTTCTCGCTTCTTCCTCCTCTTGCTTAACCACATTTAACTCTTTCTTTCTCTTGTGTTTTGTTCTTTTGCGCATAAATTATGCTGTCATCTTGTGCATATTTAACTCAATTACTTCCGCGCATCCAAACTTCCAGCTTGATAGGGGCCCATCAGCATGTCGGGGACTAATTCATTTTGTTACTTTATGTGCCCGGCTAGCATGCGGCTCATTAAACGAAATTACTTTATTGGCGAAATTTACATACAAAGTATTATGATGGTGGCCCATGTCTGCAGATGTCAAGTCATTAAGTTTTGCCTCCTTCATTCATTATGCAAAACAGTCACTTAGGTGAGGCGACTAGGTTAGACAGTGTATTAGTGTTTAGTGCTAGAAGATCGTTATGGTTATGGGTATGTTGAGATTGCTAACATTTATTTCAATTTGATGTATTTCAGTTCCCATGGCACCCAACTGAACTCCCATGAAGCCATAAAAATAAAAATCCAACCTTCACCCCTCACAAAAAAAAAAAATACTGTCGCAGCTAATTAGCTCTGGCAATTTAATGTAACAAATGTTACAAATTTGAAATATTAGTTACCAACTGTCACATGACAAAACGGGGGTTACTTCCTATCAACCCAGCAAACAAACATGCCTAGAGAAAGACTTTTATTAATGTCTCAAATTACGTACAAATAAATTTCGTAATTTTGTGGGTAATCAGTCAATTTCAGGCAAACAGAAGCCATGAAAAAAGGGGTTCACTTGTGCGCTCACCAGATAAAAGGAACGGCAGAGTGTTGATGCAGGAAGTTTGTTCAACTCACCGTTTACCCTTAGGGTTTCCCATGACTAGTTTAACCCTTTCCTTTTGGGGTTAGTTTAAGGTAACCACCATAAATTATATTAATATCAGAATAAATTAATAAGACTTTCAGACTTGTGTTGCTAAGCAACAGAAAACTAAACAATTGTCAAGAGTGTGTCTTGTTTATGGGATCTGATCTGGTAATAAATATGTCACTTGAGTTTAGAAAAGACAAGTGGCCCAATTGGTGGGCAATGGCATGTCTGAAAGACAGTTCAAGTTACTTATTAATGGTTTTTAGAAGACAAGTGAGAGGGCTTGCTGTCATGATCAAATGGCAATGCATTTCCGTTTTCGAATACTACAATTTATGGCTTCAAGCAAGTGGAATACTATACTAAGAGATCTGTGAATCATTGCAGGAGATGTAGGAGATAGTTCATATGTTTAAAAACGGTGACAAGACATCCCTAGAAACTATATCAACTTTCAGTTTGGTCTAGAGATGAATCTCTTTTAGAGAATTCATCAGCGATTCGTAATTTTTCCGAAATTCTAATGATACTTTTTTAGCGAATCGATGAAAACTCCTAAATCTATTATTGTTTGAAGCCGTGTGTCCAATTTTCGTAGAGTAAACAGCCAGTTTATTTGTCTTATTTTCAAAATACGATCATTGATTATTCCTTTACCATATTTAAAAAGTTCTAGCTGCCTCTGCGACTGCAAGAGGTCAAATGGGTAGAGTAGAGGGAGAATTTTTATCAATTTTCTTATTGGCAGCTTAACCGTTTTCGTGTCACATGTTACTGTCAAACATGTTCAGTTGGGTCCTGCAGATTATTGAATTTTATTATTTTTATTTTATTTTTTATCGGAAAATTGTGTTCAGCGATGAAACTTATACAACACTTTTAGTTCATTTTTTGTGGGGCTATGTTAAGTCTCATGACTATAGTGACAAGCCCTCAATATTTGAAGACTTTATTCGTAACAGTGTGTTGTACTATGTTGGACTACATTTCCACGAAACATCACCCTTTTTACATACATCTAATTGCAATAAGAAAAGAATCAGATGAAATCGTATCTAGAATGTGTGTATCAGAGTCTTTAAATAACAAAGAACCGACAAACTATCGATTTTATAAGTTCAATTGGTTTAAATGACTCCAAATTTAAAATAAAGCAGGAAAAAAGAAGAAAAAGCACGCTGTTTGATAAATTTTCAAGCAATCCGGTTTAAAAAAACCTGAAAATTATTCGTTTGATATCTCAATACAAGTCAGAAAGAACCGAACCTAAAACCACTCAACAAAAGGGCTTCGGTTCAGCATATTTAAAAGTATGCTGGTTCGGCTTTTGTGATGCGGTTACGATTTGATTCGGTTTGGTTTAAGGCCGGTTTGCATCCCTGATTTAAATCCAAGGAGTCTTTCACGATTTTTAGAAATTTTATTATATATTTTTTTATAAAGCTATTTTTAGAAATTTTTAAAGTAGAGTAACTTACTTAAGCGATGGATTTTGTCAGGCAACTCATTTAAAAATGTTAAGTATAGAAAACACCTTAACATTGACAGATGTGCGGAGGTTCCATAGATTTTCAAAGATAGTTTATGTGTTAGCGTATGATCTTAGAAAATTTAAGATATTTAATCACAATTTTGAAAGGTGATCAATAGTAAAGTGAACCGTAGAATAAGCGCTTTGTGCTCGACTGCTTGTCACGGTATCAGAATTTAATTTTTGTCTGACCAGATTAAGATTAACTAGAATATTATTCAAATACGTAAAGTCACGCTTAACTAAAATCACTAAATATGTTGAATTATAGCAGCTTATCAGAAATAAAGATTTAAAAGAAATGTTAGTTTTTGCAGCCGCGAACTGTAGGATTTTTAAAATACGTCACGTCATGCGTAACTTCTAATCAATTAAACCAATTTAAGCAACAACTTTTCAGTAAAAAAAGCTTTAAAAGAAATGTTTTGGCAGCGACTTTGCAGCAACAATGTAGAAATTGTTTCTTAATCGTCACGTCACGTGTAACTACATACTTTACAAACTTATGTAATACTTTTAAAACTTGAAAAGAAATGTTGTAGCACAGAACTTGCATTAGAGATGTGTAAAATATTTAAATTCGTCACGTCACGCGTAACTTTTATTGAAATATTAAAGTTCAACTGCTTTTCAGCAATAAATACGGCTTAAAACAACAAGTGTTGCTGTTGTATACTTCAGCATAGCGTCACGCGTAACTTTGTGTGCTTCAAATACTGCAGCAAAATATATCACAACTTAAAGGCCTGTCAGCAACACTACCCTTGTGTATTCACATTTCATTCTCACTTAGATATCTCATCTGTCCACCCCAGCTCCAATTGGCTCAAGTGCATAATTTATTCACCACTTCAAGTGTTAACCGGAAGTTAAGAAAAATCATTTCATCTTTTTTGTAGACAATTTCGAGGAACTAATTGAGCGTGTCTCATGAAAACCAAACAGACACTTAAACGCACACACACAGACACACACACACTCACTTACATAACTAAGCAAACGAAAACATTACCAAGAACTCAATTTACTTTTCATTATAGGAAAAAAAAATAAATAAAATAAAAATAAGAAGCACAAGAAGCACTCCAGACACTTGAATGCATGCACCAATTATGGAAAAACTGCTAAGGCAAGCTCAGCCAGCAATTCAAAATGAAAACATTTAACCTGTCGTCGTCATTCTTTTTCTTTCGTTTTCATGCTTTTCAATTTAATGCCCAGCGCCGCGCTATGATCCTTTCGAGGAAGTGTGCAGAGCCCAGGCGAAACACTTGAATACGAAATTGACAGAGCGGGCAAGACTTCAGGTCTGCGAGTTGAGTGCATAATATACCTTTTCATTTTACGCGAACTACTCCTGATGGTTTGTCATTAATGAGACGTCTTCTTCAGGTCTTCAGGCCCTCAGCTCCCCATGCGCAGTCATTTCCACTTCAAGTTGTCAGGCACCGACTGGAGCCCCTCATCATCTTTCGGCCTGTTGTGTGTTTTGGACATTTTTGGGCATTATGTCGCGCCTACTTTTCAGCGCTTTGATCTTACGCTTCGCTTCTAATTTGATTATAAACGCACAAGCGTTTTCCTCCGCTCCTAAGCATCTTCATTTTCAGCCTTCCACTTCACTCTCGGGCGATGAGTACGCTCCGCGGCTTACTCAATGACGCGTTGAAAGTGCCATAAAAATGAATCGTCGGAACGAGCAGGGGAAGGACATGAAGACATTCGAGAGGGCGACAAGAACCCGTATCTAAGGGGACGGGGTTAGGTGCTGACAGCATTTTAAATGAAATGAAAACGAGAGATGCTTTCACTTTGACTCACTCGGTTGACTCTGGGGGCAGAGTTGGCTGATTGTTAAAATAAGCAGAAATAATGTTGGGTGACCGACATGATGAGGTTAAGAGTAGTTTAGTTGACAGTTGGGAATACAATAATTATTTGTTTCAAAATAATTCTGAGGAAATTTAAAGCTGGGTGGTAGAACTGAGTATACTTGAAGATGATATCTAGTAATGACAGCTTTTGGCTTCTAAGCAGCCGTCAGTTTTACCAGTTACTGGTGCCTGCTTAGAAGTAAGTGGTTGGCTTTAAGCTGTAGGTCAACGCAACCCAGAAGAGTACTTGAAAAGCTCAACTTGGCACTTTGGGACTTACAAAAATCATGTATTTTTCACCCTTTTGACTGATTTATCGTTTCAAAGAGAATTTTCTTGGCCTTATGAATGAAACCTAGTATATTGCCGGATCAAAAAGATATTAGACTGATAAAATGAGTTTAAAAAATTTAAATTGAGATGGTCTTGTGAGGAAAACTTTTGGAACTATCTTATTAACTTTCAGGGAACCATTTACAGCAGTTTAATAACCCGCCTTGGGCTTATTTTAAGAATAATTCGGGATTTTCGGATTTTGGGTCGCTTTTGATATGAAAAGTTACGTAGTTTTTGGATTTTTTGTGAACTTATTCTGGGAAAGTTTTGGTTACACATTAAGAAAAAATTTAAAACCAATTTATTCATTCATTCCCAATCTAATAACAGCCTCAACAATAAGAAATAAAGGACTGAAACTTGGAGAGAAGTTTCCATTCGTCACCACAAGTGGGCACAAAGGCGAGGTTTTGAAATTTTACAGCCTAACAAAGGCACATCATCAGAAAATTATGAATAGCAATGACTATTTTTCATCCGACTGACTTAAATGTCGGTTTGTAAGGATCATGCGACCTCTGATTTTCCCATATACTCCTACATTCTCCTTAAGAAGGCAGATTAAAGACACATTCGCTTCAGTTCTTGGTTTTGTGAATCATACAATATACTTTGGAGTGAATAATAGGTACCGAATTCTCTCTTTCACACTATACCGATCAGCTAAAACAATAATCACTGGAAAAAGCGCGATTTCTTGAGAAGACACAGAAATATGCTTCTAAATCTGCCTTTAATGCTAAGTTCAAAACGGAAGTACCCATCACAATATATATCAATCACTGGCAAGTACGCAAAATGCCTCGAAACGAACCGGCCGAGAAAGATCAGATTTTTTGCTGCAAAATATGCCCCTTTTTTTTAGACAAGGATGCAAAGTTTAACATGAGTTTAGGTGAAGAGCCTGTAATATGGCTGGTGCAGTTAGAGAAATCGATAGAGATTGAGAAATGGAGTCTACATAGCGAGTCAATTAATCGCAGAAACAATTTCAAATCAGTAGAATGCAAACAGACTGGCATTAGGTCCAACATCAGGTCAGGGGTGACGTACCGTAAGCAAAACGGCCCATAAATGAAGCACATACATGGGCAAAGTTATTAGAAAACCTAAGAAAAGCTGCAATTAAGTAGTAGATCTTGACACCAACTTATAGCGCAGTCTATTTAAGTCCCAGAACAGCTCTCCAAGCAGGGCACAGCCCACCGAAGCAGCTTAACTAGGAGCACATAGGCAAAAGTAGCAATAAGTAACAGATCCTGCCACAACATTTAGGACAACTTGCCAGGCAGGGCACAGCCCACCCCATCCACGCAAACCCTTAAGGAAGGCATAGGCAGAAGCAGCTAAACCTAGCACATCTTGTGACGATCTTTTAACACCACATCTATCTGTCTCCTAGGAATGCTCCCCACGCAGGGCATATTCCAGCGCCGCAGCTCACCAAAAAGTACATGGGCACAACTAGCAATAAGTAGCAGATCTTGTAAGAACATTTATCTGAATCCTAGGATAACGCTCCAGGAAGGTCACCGCCATCTGACTCCTAGGACAATTCTTCGGGCAGGGCACAGCCCACCATTTCAGGTAATCAAGGAGTACATGGCCAGAAGTAGCAATAAGTAGCAGATCTTGTCACAACATCCATTTGAGTCCTAGGACAACTCGACAGGCAGGGCTCAGCCTACCCTACCACGGCAAACCCTCAACGAGGACATAGCCTCAAGTGGTAACACGTAGCAGATCCGTCACGATCTTGTACAACTACATCCATCTGGCTCCTACGAATACTCGCCAGGCAGGGCACAGTCCACCCCACCACCGCAAACCATCAAGGAGGACATAGGCACAAGTAGCTACACCTAGCAGATCTTGTCACCATCTTTTAACACAGCGTCTATCTGGTTTGTGGGACACTAACCCTGGCAGGGCGCAGGCCACTGGCGCAGCTCATCAAGTAAGACATAGGCACATTAGGAGAGATTCTCAGCCGATCTCAATATGTACATATATAAAGTAGCACCACTGACCTGGTATGTCCGCCGCAGTCTCACATTTTGGGGCGAACCTTCAAGAAACAAAAACAAAAATATGTAAGTGGATTTGCATGTGTGTGTGTGTGCATGAACGCTACTTACCGATGTGTGTAACACCTTCCTAGCTTCTACATATTGTCCCAAAGCAGGGATACATCTTAATTAAACACACAAAATCACTTTAAAACAATTGCACAATAAAAAAAACAACAAAAAATAACCTAAACTTAGCTTTTCACTGGCAGAATCCACCAACAAAATTGGCAGCACACAGAATGGGAGAGGAAGAGAGAGCTGCAGATCAGAGAACAGATTACGCATTTTGTGTATCTGGCGAAGCCAAACTTAAACAAACACACAAATCACTTTAACAACAATTGAACATTAGAATAAACAACAACAACGCATACTTTTCTGCCAATTGCACTTTTACTTTTCTTCTTTTTCTCTTTCGACTGACCCGCGACACGAATAGATACACACTTGACTGATGAAGTGTGACCGTGCTGCGTGTGGAAGTTTAGCCCAAATGCGAAACAGGGTGTTGACATTTGGCAGGCAGATCACAGATTAAGTCACGATTTCAACAAAATGTAAAAAACGAACACTTTAAATTAGTTATAAGAGAATAGAATTAAGGATATAAATGAAAATACAGCTCATATTTTCTCTCTCTCTCTTCACTCATTCCTCATCTTACTTAGAAGGCCAACCGCTTTGGGCGCCAAATTTGAAATAATAACTGTGGAGGACTTTGCTAAGCAAACGGTTCGTTGAGATTTAAACTGATTTTGAACGAATGAATGAACATGGTGAACTTTATATGAAACTAACTTTGATTTTGATGCGGAATTTTCTACTCTATGTACCAAAGATAATTTAGTTGAAGTTTCGAATAGAACTGTAGGAGGGTTGATATGTAGAGCTCTGATTTATGCAGTTTTTCAGTTTTTCAATCTCATATCAAGTTTTTTCCATCTTATATTTTGAAGATTTCAATTTTTTTGAAATAAGAATTAGGATTCAACTCTTTTCCATGTATACTTCTACACAGAAAAAAAAAGATCCCAAAAAGTATCCATTTGGGAAGGATATGTCCATTGAATAATTGTTGTATATTGAGCAACTTTTTTTTTCGACTTTTTTTTGGCATTTATCTATAGCTTGGGAAGTTGTGAATATGCCCCTAAAAGGATTTTTAGAAATTCGAAATACTTTAGAAGATACAGCCTTTTTTGTGAAGCCTCATTTTCTCTCTTGCTCTTTAAAACTGCATTTAAACATTTAAGATTTTTTTTTTTTCCAGAAAAATTACTTCAAACTTTAATCGCGTTTATCTCGAAACCACGTTTTTCGAACTGGCGGCCATGATATCTCCAGTTCAACTGAACCGATTTTCATGAAACAAAGTGGAATCGACGCAGAATTGCCACCACTCTCGGGTGAACCTCGACCATAATTTTAAAAAATTTTTTACTATTTATTTTTACACTAAACTACAAAAAAAATCCAGAAATTGAAATTTTTTTTTGAATGGCCGCCATTTTGTTTAAAAAAATCACAAAATTAAGCTTGAGGTTCACCCGAGAATTACATCTATACTGATTATAACCCCGTTTTTTTTTTCATTTCATACGCTCCGGAGACCCGGAATCGTGGCCGCCGTGACGACACCTTTTTTTTTCACTACCAACTTTGAAGTCTCATTACTTTTTGAACAGCCCACGTATCGAGGCAAAAAAAAAATTTTTTTATTTACTTTGAAACTTTTGTAATACAATAAATAAAAAAAGTTTTCAATTATTTTTTGCGTTTTCAAATAAGAATTTTTTTAAAAAGGGTCCAAAAAACGGGTTTTGAATGAGAAGACCGGAGCTGAAAAATCATCCCAAAGATCATCATTTTTCATATCCTTTGGATGATTTTTAGCTCCGTTGGATGATTAAAACGATATTTCAGACATATCCTTCCCAAATGGATACCGGAAATCATGTAGAATAATTCGGTCAGGCATCTTTAGATTTCTGTTACTTTTGTTATTCTGTTACTCAGCCTTAAGCAGATGAATATTTAATTGTACACAAAGTATAACACCAAATTTTAGAGCCCAGGAGTCTACTAATTGTTTGTTTGCAAACAACTTTTTGAAATGATTCAACTAAATATTTAATGTACTGGAAACGCATCTTAATTGTCGCCGCCAAGTAAAATGATTTAAAATGAAGTTGATGCGTGTCCCGAAACCGAAACGCAATGCATACAAAACAAAAACACACACAAAATAATATAATATAAAAAAAAAGAACCAACCATGTCGAAAATCCTTGTGGCACTTCACAAAACGGAAAACAACAGAAAACACCGAAACGATGTCGGCGTTTTGCCTCTGTTGAAATGACGGGATGACAGCAAAATTCACACTTCATTTGAGGCACCTCACGCTTCGCACTTGCCAGCGACCCAGACCCAGACCCAAACCCCGGGCCAGGCCGGGGGACAGGCCAAGCCGAGTCGAGTGCTAATGTTGCGCATAATAATTTTGTACTAAATTAAATAGTGCGTGGGTCGTCCCGACCGACTGTGTCGGATGGATGGATGGTTGGATGAATCGAGTTGTCTGGCCAACATGTTGCTCGGCTTCTTTTTGTCGCGCCGCCGCCGCCGCCGCCACCACTTGAACGTGAAAAGGATATAATTTAGTTTTTATTGCTGGCTGGTGAAGTTTCTGTCTTTTTGTTTTTGTAATTTCGGTAGGATTCATTGGCTATGCGAGACGTGTGTGTGTGCTTGTGTGTGTTTTACAAGGGATCCTTTATGAGCGCGAGGGTGGTTCGCTAACTATCCAAAGGGAATGACGGTACGAAAGTATACAGTTGGGCAGAAGTTGGGTATAATTTGGGTATAAGTTGGGTATAATTTGACGGTGAACCGAATTTTGAACCGAACCTCATTAGAAACAAAAGTTGAACCCGAACCTGTTTCGAACCTATACTTTCGGTTCGGTTAAAAGCAAATAATAGACATTACAAATTTGACCTTCTGCCTAGCAATTTCATCTGTTATATACTTGGTTTAGTGAGACTGACACCTAAAATGCGCAGGAAAGTGATATAAAAAATTAGAGAAGAGTTAACTTCAGCTTGGCCTTAGTTTTTAAACCCTTACAGCACGTTTTTAACTAATTTCAAGAACATTTCCACTAAAAACAAACAAGTTTTTCTCTCCATGACTACTTTTCTGACCCTACTTTTCTATGACAGCTATACTATATAGACGTTCGATTTCTACCAAACTTAGTGGAATCATGGAAAAGCATAGCAAACTAAGAAATACAAAGTTTGGAGACATTTTCTTTGAAAACAAAAAAGTTTTCCTCACTAAAACTAGTTTCTCGGCCGATCATTCCTATGGCAGCTATAACCTATAGTCATCCGATTTGGACAAAACTTTAAAGAATTGTGTGAAAGCTCATGAAAAAAATTTATGAAATTTTTTATAAGATTTGCATTGAAAACAAAAAAGTTTTTCTCACTAAGACCATTTTTCGAACCTTACTTTTCTATGGCAGCTATACTATATAGATGTCCGATTTCGACCAAACTTGTCAAAATCATGGAGAAGCATTGAAATCTAGTAAATACGCAGTTTGGAGACGTTTGCATTGAAAACAAAAAAGTTTTTCTCACTAGAACTAGTTTTTCGAACGATCGTTCCTATGGCAGCTATATGTTATAGTCAAGCGATCTGGCTGGTCCCGACATATGTGCAGCGTATTTATACCAGAAAATTTTGTGCAAAGTTTGGTCGCAATAGCTTTAAGACTGACGGAGGAGATAGCCGAGAAACAGATGGACTTGGCTAAATCAACTCACCTCGTCATGCTGATCAAGAATATATATATACTTTATGTGGTCGGAAATGCCTCCTTCTTTGTGTTTGCACATTTGTCGGAACCGGCCGGATCGCATGACTATAGCATCATAGGAACGATGGGTCCGAAAACTAGTTGTAGTACGAAAAACTTTTTTGTTTATAATGGAAACGCCTCCAAACTTTGTATATTTTAGTTTGATATGCTTTCCCATAATTCTACTATGTTTGGTCGAAATCGGATATCATTAGATATCAGCTGTCACAGAAAAGAAGAGTCACAAAACTATTCTTAGTGAGAAAAACTTGTTTATTTTCAGTGGAAATGTTCTTCTAATTAGTTAAAAAAGCGTGCTGCAAGGGTATACAAACTTCAGGCGAGCCGAAAATAGCTTTGCTCTATCTTCTTACTACTGAAGCCTAGATTTGTTTTTCTGAATTAAAAACCAATCTCCCATATGCTTTTCCAGTGATGTCAGATATCTTAATATAAGCTCCGATATCTAATGAAAGTCCAGCAAATTCGGTGAATCCTTCAGAGAAAAAACAGAATACTAAAGAATATCCATTGGATGATTTTCGATATCCATTTGGAGCGGATTTGTCTTGAATATCCTTTTAATCATCCAACGGAGCTTAAAATCATCCAAGGGATATGAAAAATGATGATAATTTTGGTGATTTTGTAGCTCCGCGGGATGATTATAAGCATATTTAAGACATATCCAGTGCAAATGGATATTTTTTGGCTCTTTTTCTCTGTATATAATTGATTTTAGAGGTATGGTTCCTTGGGCAAAAATACTTGTTATGGCCCATAGTACCCGAATCGCATAGAGCCAATGGAGGTTTTTTCGGCCCCCTACAATTTGACCCACCCTAGTATATAGTTAAGATTTTTGCACTCTAAGACATAAGTAAGGATGTAGGTGTGACTTCAAAACATGCAACTTCATGAGCATTCTGTGGAGTTAAGAAGATCCTGCTTATGTGGTGGCTTTTCACTTAAAATTGACACGCAGATGCACGCACGAAGTCTGAATTTGAAACACGAACACTTCGTGTTAGGTCGTGCGTGTCTGTGAGATGATGAAAAACACGACACGCTTGCAACTCTACAGCAGTGTAGAGTTGTCAGCAAAGTTTAACAGATCTATACAACGAGCTTTAACGCCTATGCCAGTGGCAGCTTCGCTGCTTACACAGCCTACCTCTCTTCTAAGCTTACAAGATTGTTTCTGTTATTATAATCACGAAGAAAAACTTCGAAATTTACCTAGAAATGAAATCGAATCATTTTCTGATCTTAAAACTGTTGCAGCATACCAAAAAATCGCACCGAAAGGGTTACGGCTCTGTACCAATTAGAAGCCATCGGCAACATCTTACACCAACCTCGTACAGCTATTCATTTGGATTCGCCTGTTCACTTTGGTTTTATGTTTATGTGTAAATTTTGTTTATTTTCGTCACGTGTCTGTAAGGAACATCTCGGCCTCCTGGTTGATGTTCTGTCCGACAACGGCACTCTTTGATGTGTTTCGTAAATCACTGCTGGATTTTATGGTATGGGCTGTATTTGGTATGGCGCTAGTTTTTATGACCAAACGTTTGGAGTTTAAAGGGACTTTATTTAGTCGTCTATACGACTGCAGCAGCAAGAATGCAGAAGAGGCGTTAACTGAATGAATAGCGGAAGAATTGCATTTTCCAACAACAATAATTTTTTTGAGTAGGTAAATTTAATGAATGTCAATGGGGTCACACTTGATTTTTAAGTACTAGACTGGATTTACACGGTGAAGCCAACTTCATGAAGTTCTTCAACAAGCTTTCGTTTGTACGAAAAAGGTGTAGAGGGACAAGTGACACCACTACACCTCTCTTCTACAAGCATAAGCTTATAAAAAATCTACTTAAAGTTTGCTAAGTTTGTGTAAAAACCGTCTTAGAGAGCTTTTCAGTCTACGCAAAGCTTTTGCTATTGCAGAGAGTGTGGCTCGGAGAGCTTTTAAAGTGATAGAATTTTGTGTGTAGAGCTTTGAGCATCGTTTTGATGTTTATATTTCAGCGATGTTCACCAAGGACCGAACACCTTCGACAATTCACGCCGATTGCTTGCCGAAGTAATGCTTCACTGAGAATCAGAGAGAGACAGGGAGTGACAGCGAGCCTCTCTTCCTGAACATCGCTGTTATAGTTATAGTTATACTCTGTACCGTAGGTACATAGAGTATTATAAGTTTGTGCAAAAGTATGTAACATCCAGAAGGAAGCATCTCCGACCACATAAAGTATATATATTCTTGATCAGCATCAGCAGCCGAGTCGATATAGCCATGTCCGTCTGTCTGTCCGTATGAACGCACAGATCTCAGAGATGGTAAGAGATAGAGGTTTGACATGTATGGGACATATGCTTCTTATGTCTGCAGGCAGATCAAGTTTATTTTTAATTTTGGCCACGCCCCCTCCCGCCCCCGCAATTTAGAAAAAACGTCATATCTCCCACAGTTTTGAAGAAAGATGGCTTGTTTCTTCTGGACATATTTAGTTATTAGGATAACTTATCGATCCGCCAAAGGAATGAAGAAGATCGGATGAACGGTTTTCGAGTTATGCTCAAAAGACAAATTTTCTTGGTACAGAGTATGTTATAGTCGGGCTTGACCGACTTTCTTTCTTGTTTTTTTTTTGTAATATTCTTTCTAAATCAAAATTAACTTGTTATTCGAAAGCTTTTCTTACAAATAGTGCTCTGTATTACAACTTACATCCAAAATTTGACTAAGTTAATAGTTGAAAAGCCTAAGCCTCGATTTGTCATCACATAAACTTAGAATTTTCCTCTATATTTGTAAACATTTCGGACAAATACATTCAAAATTTGATTATCAAATGTACCAAAAACCTCAAATATCCTCAATTTGTATGCTTGAAAGAAATTGCATTCCCGCAATTGTCAGCGCTGAAATAAATGACGCGTGACAGCTACGCCAGCCTGTCAGAAACAGCAGGATGTAGTCAAACAAAAAGTACCAAAAAAACAAGAGAAAAAGGTTGTCCTCGGCCAATGCCAAGGACAGGAAGACACTTCTTTTTTTTTGGTTTGATAAATGCATCATAAAATGAGCAATTATCACGTGCGTCAAGGCAACAGCAGCTGAGCAGAGCGAGGACAATTAAAAACCAAACACAGAGAACAGAGCGTCAATAAAATTATTTGTCAAAATGTCAGGACTCGACGGGGTGTGGCCGGGCAGGAGGGGAGTGACTCGACTCGACACGATACAGGGCCAGACACAGACGCAGAAGTGTCAACTTTGGTCGCTGGCAAAATGAATTGTGTGTCATAAATCAAGGACCAGCATGTCCTTGATTGACCGCACTCGGCGAATGTCGAATATTCTTGAGTAAGTCGAAAGTATAGATTCTCAAACTTTGTTAAAGCCAAGAACATGCATTCTTGTGTTGAAGTGGGTTTATCTAAGATGATTAGATAAGAATGATGTATAATAAGTTCAAAAGTGGTTAAGCTCCACACAGCAAACATTTTATGAAATTTTTGATCACAATCGAGTCATTTTCGAGTCCTCAACCCGATTAAAATAGACATAATTGAGCACATTTTCTGATCATAAATGATACTATAGTCGGAAGAAAATGGTACCCTACTCTTCTTAAAGGGTCGTTTTCAACTCCTACTTCTTAACAGTTTCAAATCATTTTCGAGTCATTTGAGAGTCTTTTTTTAGTCTTACTTCATTAAGTCAAATTTTGAGCGTATTCATGAATCATGGGTATTTCTTTATAATGATCAATTAGGGGTCGAAAAAGACTCATCATGGTGATTTTTGTCAAAATGATCTTCCAAATGTTTGCTTTTTGGTGGGCTTAAGATAATCCTTACAAATCTGTGAAATTATGCAAGCATTGAAAATTGAAAAATCAATCATTTTATTAACATTTTAACTCTTCCGAGCTTTTCGAGACCCAGATTTAAATTGGCCTTATATCAAACTACACATTGAAGTTAAATTTTGACGAGTCAAACACTTACAGAAGATGCCTTAGCTGGTTTGGATCCATCCACATTCCAAAATACATTGCAATGTCACAACCAACAAGTTATTTGTTTTTTAGAAGAGATATGTTTGAAGGTTTTTTTGCATTTCAACTCATTTTGACTGGGACTTCCAAAAAAACCCTTTACAATCTGCCTTGAAAGCAGCTTGCAGATCTAATTTCAGATATTTTTGTAATCCTTACTCAAGCTAAAGTAATTTGCTTCAAGTTTTTGAGGGATTTTATTTCCAAAACCCTAATATTTGTGGCTTTTAGTTTTAGATAGTTTCTTCAGCAATTTCATGTTTATTTTTAGCTATTTTTAGCATTTTTATACTCTGTACCGTAGGTACATAGAGTATTATAAGTTTGTGCAAAAGTATGTAACATCCAGAAGGAAGCATCTCCGACCACATAAAGTATATATATTCTTGATCAGAATCAACAGCCGAGTCATGTCCGTCATGTCCGTCTGTCCGTCTGTCTGTCCGTATGAACGCACAGATCTCAGAGATGGTAAGAGATAGAGGTTTGACATGTATGGGACATATGCTTCTAATGTCTGCAGGCAGATCAAGTTTATTTTCAATTTTGGCCACGCCCCCTCCCGCCCCCGCAATTTAGAAAAAACGTCATATCTCCCACAGTTTTGAAGATAGATGGCTTGTTCCTTCTGGACATATTTAGTTATTAGGATAACTTATCGATCCGCCAAAGGAATGAAGAAGATCGGATGAACGGTTTTCGAGTTATGATCAAAAGAACAATTTTCTTGGTACAGAGTATGTTATAGTCGGGCTTGACCGACTTTCTTTCTTGTTTTTAATGGAAATCTAGCTATTTTTATACCTCATGTTCTGGTAATAATGGTACGCACTGGCATAAGCATGGTGTGGGCATGCTTGTTCTATGGTTTAAGGCAAAAGACTTTTAATGGAGGTTTGTTCCGCAAAGAATAAAGCATCTCCAACCACCTAAAGTAAATACGTATATTCTTGATCAGAATGACCGGCTGAGTCGAAATAGCCAAGTCCGTCAGTTTCTATACTCTTTCCTCCTTCAGTTTGAAAGCTATCTTCTCCAAACTTTGCTCGAAGTCTTTTAGTACAAATATGCTGCACATTTGTCGAAACCAGCCGGATCGAATGACTATAACATACAGCTGCCATAGGAACGATCGCCCGAAAAACTAGTTCTAGTGAGAAAAACATTTTTGTTTTCATTGCAAACGTCTCCAAACTCCGTATTTACAAGTTTTTAATGCTTTTCAATGATTCCTTTAAGTTTGGGCAAAGTCGGACATCTATATAGTACAGCTGTCATACAAAAGTAGAGTCAGAAACCTAGTCTTAGTGAGAAAAACTTTTTTGTTTTCGACGGAAATGTTTTTAAAATTGGCATGTATTCATTATCTAAACTTTCACGCAATTCTACAAAGTTTTGTCAAAATCGAATGAATATAGGTTATAGCTGTCATAGCAACGATCGGTCGAAAAACTAGTTTTTGTGAGAAAAACTTTTTGGTTTTCAAAGAAAACGCCTTCAAACTTTGTATTTCTTAGTCTGCTATACTTTTCCATGATTTAACTAAGTTTGGTCAAAATCAGACATCTATATAGTAGAGCTGTCATGGAAAAGTAGAGTCTGAAAAGTAGTCTTAGTGAGAAAAACTTTTATGTTTTCAATGGAAATGTTCTTAAAATTGGCATTAATTTATGTAAAATGCTTTCACACAATTCTACAAAGTTTTGTCAAAATCGGATGGCTATAGGTCATAGCTGTCATAGCAACGATCGGTCGAAAAACTAGTTTTAGTGAGAAAAACTTTTTTGTTTTCAATGAAAACGCCTTCAAACTTTGTATTTCTTAGTTAGCAATGCCTTTTTTATGATTCCACCACGTTTGGTAGAAATCGGCCATCTATATAGTATAGCTATCATACAAAAATAGAGTCAGAAAAGTACTCGTGGTGAGACAAACGTGTTAGTTTCCAGTGAAAATGTCCTGCAAACTAGTTAGAAAAACCTGCTGCAAGGGTATACAAACTTCGGCCTCGCCGAAGTTAACTTTCCTCATATTTTCTATTAAATTCCTTGGGTATCTGAGCTATATAAATGGTATTTAGTTTGGGAATTCATACCATTTCAAACCATTTGGAACCAGCGTTTAGGGCAGTACTGTGATCCAAAATTCATAAATTTAAGACCTTCAGTCGTTTTTTAAAGAACATTAATCATTTTTTAATCAATTATACAAAATCTTTGCTTCATTTTCTAATGGTTTGTATCCAGCATCCCGAAATTGTTCTTCCTTCACAATACTTTATATAAATAGAAACATTTTCGAACATCAAAGCAAAGCCAAAGTGTTACTAGTTATATCAAATTTAGCTATAGTTTTAGAGAACCTTTAGAAAGAGTATCAAGTATAGAATAGAACGAAGGTTTGAATCAAAACTCCGGAAATGACGATTTCCAAACCCCTTCAGAAAGGGCAACTAGAGCTTTACAATGGGTGCTACCCATCGTGCCAGAACTTGAGATCCAAAAGTAGCTAGACTTTAAAACAAAAAATGCCAGAAAAGGCTATAAGAAATCACGAGTAGCTAGAAAAAGCCCAATTATAGCTCCAAAGTTCCAAGCTGAGACACTCTCAGTCGCATGGCTGGTGTGCTTCTAATTTGCGCAGAAGAGAAATGGATCTACAGTTTAACGAAGAATCCGAACTTCAAAAAATTGAGAAGCTTTTATATGGCTGATCACTTCGAAGATTGTCGCCCATGGCTAGTAAATGTGACCGGGTGTGTAAGTTTCTAAAGACTAGACTTATATATAAGATGTCTCAAAGTGGACTCGAACCCACCACCTCTTGCACAACAGGCACACACACACACTACCCGCTGTACCACAGCTAAAAATATTAGCTAAGAGTTAAAACTTCAGATAAAAAAGGTATTTTTGAAACTATAATTAAAAAATATTCTTAAAAATTACGTTTCAAGTTGCTAAGTCTAAAAAACTCTTTAGAATGCGTAAGAAAATGGACTCCATGGACTCAGTATTATTTTATTGTTCTTTTGAGAGCTCTAGCTGAGCCCGAATATAAGCACAGAACCCGCTGAAAATGGATAGGTAACGGGGTGATGAGCTGATTACTGAGAATTAATTCCAAATCACTTAATTTTAATTAAAGTATTTTTCCTTAAAGTCACTGAAGTCCCGTTCCCATATTAAGACTGAACAATATTGTGATTTAGTAGGCATATCTAGCACTTCGTCTCAAAAAGACCCTAAAATAGCTAAACCTAGTTTAGAAATAGACTGATTTATAGCTAAAAGCAAATACCAATAATTGCCTCATCTAGCTACTAAATAGCTAAAATGGTAACACGGCACTTAGAGGAAGCTGCAACCTTAATTAGGATTCTCAGCTACTGCTTGTAGCAGATCATTCAGATTAGTTGAAAATCTGAGATAATGATCTACTTTTAGGCAGAAATTTAGTAGTCTTTTTTTTCTTAAATCTCGGGACTTTACCTTCAGATAAAATAAGATACTTTGATCTCTCGCCTTAGGTTTTTCTCCACGAAAATGTTACCAAATTACCTGGCTTTTGATTTAAGCCCATCCCTAAGTTGCCTCTAAGCCTGTTCAAAGCCTTTGCCCGCAAATTAAAATCCATGTAAACAGGCAACAGCAGACTTAACATTTCAGAGCCGATTAACAGTATTTAAATCAGGTAAATCGATCTACAATTCGAGGAAACGAATGGATTTATTAGGTAAAAGCGTGTTACTTTACGATCCCGGCTTAGACATAATTTGCGGTTTCTGTGTTTGTTGCTCATTTGCGTTAAATGCCAAAATAAATATGTATTGTTCCTTGTACTTGGGCAATGGTAATGGCAAATGGAGCGGTGGGTTTCGTACACGTAAATATTTTACCCTCTTTTATTTATTTTTTACGGCTACTTTGTCAGCGTCATAAATTTTGCCCCCTGTATGTGAATTATTTACTTGCAAAGTGCGGGGGAGACACAGAGAGAAAGAGAGAGGGGGGATGGGCGGCATATAAATAATACAAAATATTATAAATTACACGCAGGAATGTAGTAGCAAAGTGGCTGAGAAGTAATTGAAGTGAAGTATGTATGTGGAACACTTGGTACCTGGCACAAAGCGGCATAAATAACTCCACAACAAAAAATTTTGCAGACGTTTTCATCAGCATTTAAAAAAAAAACGCATGCCAAAATTTGGGACCAGGGATGAAATTATGGTTAGGTTTGTTTTTCGAATTATGGAGTTCCTTAAGAAGGAAATGGTTTTACATATATCCTATAACTTAAAAACATTTAAGGACTCCATCTGAAATTGGTTTAGACAACCTTTCACAAGAACTTTACAATATTTATGCTTTGAAATTAACTGGGAGACTGTTGGGATCAAATATCTGAGATTATTCCTCCCAATATTGACTCAAATAATAAGAGACTTATCTTCAACATGTTTTTTTGGAAAGTACTAAAGAAGATAGAGTGATTATCATTCGTAGCATTCTCAGTTTAGAAGCAAACCTTGACTTTTTATAGAGATAGCAGGGATGTTCAGTATTTATAATTTTGTGCAGAAATATTAAGGGCGGATTTCTCATCTTCTACATAGCTGCTATGTGTCAGATAAAATAAGATTTTTCTCTGATATTTGTAGGTTTATATGACAGATAGCTCTATGTACAAGATAAGAAATCGACGCTTAAATATGTAAACTTATCCAGAAGTCAAGGTTGATGTTGTATATATGTTGAACAAGCAATAATATGTGATCCGTTCGTTTCTTATTCAATATATATTTCATTATATTATCAAATACATTTAATTTGTGAGAAATTTAAGTTCTTCCCCCCAAGATGAAAAAATTCGTAAAACTTATCTTATCTCCCATTAAAAAATTCCTAGAATTATATACTTTATAGATCATTGTGCTCTCAATTTTACTACTTCTACACTTTTTTTATATTCTCACTCTTTTGGAAGTTATGGTCCCAAATCTATACAAATTTTAGACTTATTTCACTTAATAATTCCCACAAAAATATCTTAAAACGAAAAAGCTAAGCTAACTTCGGCTGTGCCGAATTATTTATGCCCTTGCAAATGCTAGCTTAACTATTTTTTAAAAAAATACCCATTTTCCTACCGATCGTTTGTATGGGAGCTATACGATATAGTCATCCGATTTGGCCAAAAATTTGTAAAATTATGTGAAAGCATGTGAAACAAACAAATACAAAATTGCAGTATGCTACCATTAAAAACAAAAAAGTTTTTCTAACTAAAACTGTTTTTCATACCTATCTTTTGTATGGCAGCTATACCTTATAGTTGTTCGATTTTAATAAAACTTGGTAGAATTATAAAAAAGCATAGAAAACATATGAATACAAAGTTTGGAGACGTTTCCATTGAAAAGATAAAAGTTTTTCATACTAAAACTAGTTTTCCGACCGATTATTCCTATGGGAACTATGGAATATAGTCATCCGATCCGGTCGGCTACGACATATTAGTAGTGTGCAACAAAAAGAAGACTCTGTGCAAAATTTCAGCTCGAAAGCTTCAAAACTGAGCGACAAGACTTCGAAATCTCAAGAAAAAATAAAAATAATTCATTAATTAGATTAGTTTTTGGTGCATAACTTCTAAAAACGCAATGATACAACAAAATTTGATACAGAGTTAAATTAAGAGAACAATAGTCTATTTAAAAGTTTATTTATTGTATTTTTTTCAATTGGCGTATACATTTTAAGAATATTTTGAACATGGAATATAAGTTTAATTACTTAGAAAGATCAAAAATCAATTAAAATATAGATATCTTAGGACTAAGCAGAGAACTTTGGTTTTAGTTATTCGAGATCGTTATTCAACTAAGGTTACGTATCATTAAGTTTGTTTTGAAAAGTTTAATAAATATGTCTGCAGTACCTAGAAAAGTGAACAAACCCACAACATCCCATGTTCCGACCAATCATTCGTATGGGAGCTATATGTTATAGTCATCTGATATGGACAAAAATTTGTAGTATAAGCTGAAAGCATAGGAAACAAACAAATACCAAACTTCGGGATGCTACCGCTAAAAACATAGAAGTTTTTCTAACTAAGACTGTTTTTTATACCTATCTTTTGTATGGCAGTTGTACCATATAGTTTTCCGATTTTTATCAAACTTGGCAGAAATATAAAAAAGCATAGAAAACATATGAATACAAAGTTTGGAGACGTTTCCATTAAAAAGAAAAAAGTTTTTCATACTAAAACTAGTTTTCCGACCGTTTCTACCTATGGGAGCTATGAGATATAGTCATCCGAACCGGTCGGTTCCAATATATATGTAGTGTGCAGCAAAAAGAAGACTCTGTGCAAAATTTCAGCTCATTAGCTTCTAACTTGGGGGACAAGTTCGAGTAGAAACAGACAGACTGACCCCAGCAAACATTTTATGAAATTTTTGATTAGACTTAAGTCTTTTCCGAATCCTCGATCTGATTAAATAAATCATAAATGCACTCGGTTTCTGATAATAAATGATACGTTTGTCGGGAGAAAATGGTACCCTAGCCGCGACTCTTCATAAAGAGTCGCTTTTAACCCGTTCTTCTGCACAGTTTCGAATCATTTGAGAGTCTTATTTTAGTCTCACTTCACCAATTAAAATTTGGAGCATTTTTATGAATCATTTTCGAGTCTCTTTTAATCGCACATGACAGGTATTTCTTTTCAATCATCAAAAGTGGTCGAAAACGACTCATCAAGATGATTTTTGTGAAAATGATCTTCCAAATGTTGGGTGGGACGGACAGACGTAAAATCATCCAAATGTTGATAGTTTTATAAATCCTTAGAACGATTTCAGCTGCTTTGGTTGATTAAAATGATATTTAAATAATAGATAGGCGGTTTCGGTTCGGTTCAGTGGTTCATAAAGGCACAAGATGCGTCTATAAGTATCTAGAGGAATGCTCTGCGAAATCACAGAGTGTCGGCTAGAAAAGAATACAAACTAAAATAAGCTATCAACTTTCAAGAAAAGAATGCAGATTTCTGACAGGTGGGTTAAGAGATTGGAGAGCGTTTGCAGAAGATGCAAAGATGAAGACGGTCGATCGAAATATATAAAAACTATCTTAGGGAATTAGGGATTTAAATTCCCAAAATAATAAGTATCATTGACAACAGAAAATCGTTTTATGTCTAAGAACTTGTCAATGAACTGAACCGAATTGCAGCGAACCGTTTTTCATGGTGGTTTCCGGTTTGTTTCGGCATTTCTGAAAGGAAGCTGGATCGCTGGAGAACCTTTACTTTCACTGCGTAGCTAAGTCAACCCATTAGCTTTATTTGTGCACATCTTTCAAACAGAAAGTCCATTATACCCCAACCAATTTCCACATCCTGCTACTGGGTATGCCAAGAAGAGGGAAAATTTGTAGCCGCGAAAACATTTATATGAAGAATATAAAAAGGAAGCAGTCGCGCAGTCATGGCAGCACATAAAATTAACCACATATTTCTTCATTTTTATGGCATTTATTATCACAGAAATGTTTGTGTGATAAAAGCGAAACAGCGCGCAAAAGGCAAACGATGAGCGACGACAACAGCAACAACCAACGATGGCGGCAACGGCGGCAAAAGGCAGTCATAAAAATGCAGCCATTTACCTTTTGATTTATGCACCAACAACAGGAGAAGGAAGCAGCTAAAGGCGGAGGTGGGGCGGGCCACCACGCATGAAGCAAAACCAGCGAAAAATAATGCAATAAATTTGACATTATCTCTGCGGCAATATGAAGTGGGTGTAGTTCGAAGGCGAAACGGCGTCGTTTAACTGTCCTCGGATTACGCATGAAAAACTCCCCCGAGAACAAGTACCAAGGAATCAAGGAAAAAAAATGAAGGAACAGATGAAAACCAACTAAAATAATTGCTTATGAGGTTAAGAAAGTTAAGGCCATAAAATAAAATACTTTGTATTTGCCAGTTGAAAGAAGAAAGCCATCCCCCCGCCATGCAGGTTGGCAAGGACATCGATGGTGAGACTGAAATGTTTGAAAAGTAATCAAATGGGGATCTTGAATTGTTGTACATTATATGAAATTATGCTAGGACATGCATAAAACAACAATTGGAATTGCTTTCAAATGGTTTTGATCTTTAGTTTGATCGTAGCAACGAATGGTTCGAAAATGGTTCACAAATGAACCGAACCGAACCGGAATTTAGGTCTCTCATTTAGATTGAAGTGTGGCATACGCATTCAGAACATAATCCTAGGCCATTTTCATGCCAAAACTTAAACCCAAACCTGTAGCTCAACCAACCTATGTGGTCTCTATGACCCCCCCTGCATTCCCTTCTCAATCAAAACTCTACATTTCCTGATTAATTGATTCAAAGTACTATGATTGCTTCCGTTTCACCATATATATATATATATACATATACATTTCTCACCCCCTGGACAAAACAATAACTCACATTGAGAAGCCAAAAAAAAAAAATGCCATTAAAAAAAATTGAAAAACAAACTGCAATAAATTTTGCAAATAGAAAACCTCCATATGAAACTCAACTGAGCACACAGAACACACACACACACACACACACACTAACAAAAGCAGAAAGGAAAAGGGATACACTCTCCCGCTGTGAGCAGGACGAGCTACCGAGAGAGTCGCCGCCTGTCGATAATTTATGGACAACAATTTATCTCGTAATAGTTACCAGGGACCAGAAGAAAAATGGCAACTGCCAATGGTGACATTGAAATTTTACGCTAAAAAAAAGGTTCTTTTGGAATACTTTTTTTTTTTTTGCACTGCCAATGGGTGTGTGTGTGTGTGTGCCTGTGTGTGTGCGGCAGGGGAGATTAATACAGCAAATTAATCGCTGCATTGTTGCTGACAATAGTACAACATCAAATGATGGTAGCATTTGGGGGGGTACCAAGTTGACACGTGCAGGATTTCGAAATGATAAATTGTTGATATTTATTTTATTGCCATTCGGGGTTTTTTTTCCATTTTTTGAGAATTTATTGCTTGCGAGAGGTGTAACTTTTCAATGATCTGAGTCAGAAATGTGCACTTATACATACAATGAAACCAGAAATGTTGCAGTCGATCTTCAATTTGTTTGAAAACCTAAAATATAACTAAGTTTTATAAAGAAGAAAACAAAGATCAAGCAGGTATAACACCCCTTAACTCTGATGGAAAGGACTTCTGTAAGCATTACCCCAAACAAAGTTTAGCAACTATAACCTAGTTTCGCTTTCCATGGACACTTTTGTACTGGCAACATAAAGCTATAACAATTTTAACTTAATTGTCAAGGGTTCAATATAAAAATATACAAAATTCAGCAAAACATACACTGAGCCAAAATTACAAATTCGCTTTAATCCTACAGCTGGAATAGGGTACCTCCAGAGAGTATCCAACCTTAATTCTTGAATATCTTTTTAGAGAGCACTTTAGATTTTTGTTAAAAACAAATTTTATGACAGCAGAATGGGCTATTTTGTGTCCCTGAAGGATGTTACTTTTCAGCCAAAAATCCTTGTAATTTTACACCATTTAAAGATTCACCCAGGATCCACACCAAATGGGCCATTAAGTAGACTACAATCGGTCAAGACCGACTATAACATAAACTTAAAAAGATACCAATCCGAAAGGGGATTGAAAACGGGGTGATCCCGAATAATCTTGAGCTGATTTCGAAAAAAGATTGATTTCACTTCCATTTTTTATACCCCTGCCAAGGGTATTATAATTTTGCCCAGAAGAGTGCAATGCATTGAAATAGTCATTTCCGACCCCATAAACTATATATATTTTTGATCAGGGTGACGAGCTGAGTCGATTGAGCTTTGTCCGTCCGTCCGTCTGTCTGTCGGTTTCTACGCAAACTAGTCTTTCAATTTTAAAGCTATCGAGCTGAAATTTTGCACAGAGTCTCCTTTTTGCTGCACACTACTAATATGTCAGAACCGACCGGATCGAATGACTATATCTTATAGCTACCATAGGAACAATCGGTCGGAAAACCAGTTATAGTATGAAAAACTTTTTTCTTTTCAATAGAAACGTCTCCAAACTTTGTAATCGTAGGTTTTTAATGTTTTTTCATAATTCTACCAAGTTTTATTAAAATCGGACAACTATATGGTATAGCTGCCATACAAAAGACAGGTCTGAAAAACAGTGTTAGTTAGAAAAACTTTTTTGTTTTTAAAGGTAGCTTCCTGCAATTTTGTATTTGTTTGTTTTACATGCTTTCACCTAATTCTACAAGTTTTTGGCCAAATCGGATGACTATATCATATAGCTCCCATACAAAAGATCGGTCGAAAAATGGGAAAAAGAGTATTTTTTGAAAATTTTTAAGCGAGCATTTACAAGGGCATAAATAATTCGGCACAGCCGAAGTTAGCTCAGCTTTCTCGTTTTTTTAGTCCCGAAAATCAGTATCACTTCAGGCCTGGTCCGGGATTACCCTGTTTTCAATCCAGATTTCGTACTTTTTTTTCTCTGTGTACTCTTTACCAACGAAATTATACGCTTAGCTAAAATTTTGATGCTGCAGTAGCAGCTGGAAGCTGCGTTGCTGCAGCGAACAGTCTTTTGTTCTTAACTCGACAACCGTTCATCCAATCTTCATCATTGATTTGGCTCGTCGATTAATAATTCTGACTACTTAATATTTCTAGAAAATACGAAGCCTCTATCTTTAAAACTGTGGGAGATATGACGTTTATTCCAAATTCCGGGGGCGGTAGGAGGCGTGGCCAAAATTTTAAAAAACCTTAATCTGCCTGCAAGCATAAGAAGTTTTTGTCTCATACATGTCAAATCTCTATCCTTTACCATCTCTGAGATCTGTGCTTTCATATGGACAGACAGACAGACATGGCTATATCGACTCGACTAATTGATGCTGGTCAAGAATATATATACTTTATGGGGTCGGAGATGCTTCCTTCTGGCTGTTAAATACTTTTGCACAAACTTATTATACTCAATTTACCCACGGTACAGAGAAAATTGTGGGCTTTTAAGCTGTGAAGCCCAACAAAATAATTAATACGAAATGTTGTATAAAAATCAACTTAGAAAAACGATACAAATTCCCAAAATAGTAAGCATCAGAGGAAAGCGATTTATGTCTTAAAACTTGTCAGAGAACTAAACCGAACCGAACAGATTTCCTTTGATGGTTTTCGGTTCGGTTCAACATATGTGAAAGGAAGCCGGCTCGGTTCTCCAGCTGAAAAAAGCGGATCGGTTAGTTGCAATTTCTAAAAAAAAGTGTCACAACTTTAGTGATTTGTTAAACCCACTCTGCTAGCCCGAACTGGGAACCGAACTTGTGGGCCCTTCTGGCCAAAGCCGATTCCATTTTAGCCTAATTAATAAATTAATGGGCCCATTGCATATTCCTGTTCAAATAGAGAAGCACACACAGAAAAGAGCAACAAAAATTAACCAAAAACCGTTAAACAATTAAAAACTTCTAAAGTGCCAGATCCGCTCTCAACTCTCTCCTCCCATTTGCAGTTTAATTAAGCCACAAACACACACACAGACATGTGTAAGAACATGGAATAAAAAATTGTTGTTTTGGGAAAAACTTTTGAGGCGACAACAAAACAACGATTTCCACTTAAATAGCAGAGAAGTAACTGAGTCTGTTCGGTGGCGGTGAGGAGGATGAGAAAGAGGACATAAACAGACCACAGAAGTTAATCGAAAAACGCTAAACAAAAGGCCACAAGAGCAGAGCGAGAGCGACAAACAAATTAATTTTTATATGACATTAAAACGAGCGAGCCGAGCCGAGCGGAGCGGAGCGGAGCGAAGCGGTTAAGTGTCGGCGAGCGAACAAATCTCAGCGTAGACAAAGCGACAAGCGGCGAGCATGGCTGGCGTTGACAGGCCCCAAGCAAGCCGCTCGACGGGTGGAAGGTAGCAGAGTGGAGACAGCGAGCAAGAGAGAGAGACATATGTGTGAAGATAAAATTAATGTGTGTTTTTGGTTTTTTTTTTTTTTCGTTTCCGCTGGAGCGCGGCTCTCTAACTCAACTGTTGCTCTCACAGCGAGTGTTGCCGTGTGACAAAGAGAGCCATTTAGAGCCTGCCAGCTGCCATTGCCAGACGCATGCGTTTTGATTGGACAAAAAATACGCCATATTTGAAAATTAACATAACGCCAACTCACTCACACACCACATTCGTCACCGCTCACACACACATCAGTTAAAGGGCGAACCGGTTGTGAGAGCGCCAACAGCGGAGAGTCACCGAGAGAGCCACGAGGCAGAGAGCGAGTGAGCGAACCGAAAGGTGCCTTCACTTTGAGGCCAGCTACACTCAGCAACACATTCACCAGATTCAGTTCGAGTTCAGCCTTCGATACATTCAGACGTGTTCGGAATCAAGCAAAAGCTATACAAAAAAATATATCTCAACTTGTAACAAATCTCGAGTGGAGTGTCAAGTGGAAATAATCAAACAACAAAATTTCAAAAAGTGCTTCCCAGCCAAGTTATTGAAAGCTGGCCAAGTGAAGAGAGCAATATATATATCTATAAATATATATAAAAAATCAGCAAAAACGCTACCCTTTTGGATTACACAAACTCAATATTGCCGTCGCATTTTCTGTGGATTACCTTAGCGGAAATATCTGTGCAATTTCTTTGGCGGATTATCACTATTATCGTCAACTTCAAACAGTAAATATGGTGGTGCTGGAAGGCGGCGGTGGTGTTGTCACCATTGGCAATAACCAATACCTACAACCGGATTATTTGGCCCCATTGAACACAACGGTTAGTGTTAAAGACAATCAATCTATAACTATAATTTCTATAAGTTTCTTTTAAAATGTTGTAACATTTTATTGGGAAATTTGGTGCTAAATAAGTCTGAATCATTCTAAGACAAAGCTTAGAGTATAGACATATAAATCCTTCCAATGTTTAGCTAGTCCGAAAAGACATAAGTAAAGTTCTAGATATGCCAAAAATGATGTACAGCGCCTTTTTTAGACATGATCCACCTAGATCAAATAAGTTAAAGCTTAAATATAGATTCAAAAAGTAATAAAAGTTCTTGAAACATTACATAAAGTAAAATTTCAACAACAAAACTAAGAAATTACTTCACTTAGGAACGATTTCTCAGCTTCTAGTATTGAGAATGATTTTAAAAAAAATTGTAAAATTCGTTAAGCAACAAAAATTAGAACTTAGTTCACTTAGGACCGATTTCTCATGGTCAAGCACTGAAAAAAGTAATACAAGTTTTTGTAACACTATATAAAAAAAATTTCCAACATAAAAACTTACAAAATAGTGCAATTAGGATCGATTGCTCAGCTTCAAGTAAAGAGAAAAATTATTAAAAGTTCTTGAAACATTACATAAAAGACTTTCGACAACAAAACTTACAAATAAGTTAATTTAGAATCGTTTTTTCAGCTTAAAAAAAATTCGTAAAATTCTTTAAGCATCAAAAATTAAATCTTAGTTCACTTAGAACCGACTTCTCAGCTTCAGGTATTGAAAAAAAGTAATACAAGTGCTTGAAACATTATATTAAAGACTTTTCTTAACAAAACTAAGAAATTAGTTCACTTAGGAACGATTTCTCAGCTACAAGTGTTAAGAAAAGGTACTAAAAGTTCTTGAAACATTATTTAAAACACTTTCAACAACAAAACCTAGACCGATTTCTCAGCTTCACGTAGATGAATTTATTACATAATCCACTTTCAACAATAAATCTTAAAAATTAGTTTACTTAAGACCGATTTCTCAACTTCTAGATTGATGCTAAGTGTCACATAAACTTAGAATTTACTCTGTTGATTTGACATTTGTATAATAAATTAAATCTAACCTTAGTCAGTTAACAATTTAAAGCACTACGATGAGCAATAATATAACAAAATGATGAAAAAAACAAGAAAAACTAATATTAAGTACTACCGTTTGAGTGAGAGCAATCACTTCATTTCCCAACCCACTTAAAGTATTAGCTTACAAATCTACTTAAGAATATCAAAAATATGATACTTGAACCTTATTTGAAATGTGTTAAGCATGCCGCAGAGTGATTGCTGCTCTTAAAAATATTCCTTTTAAAGATCTAATTGTAACAACTAATCACTAGAATGCGGTGTTCTGAAAAAGCGATGCAAATGGTCTATTCTTTTCAAAGATCTAATTGTAACAACCAAGCAATATTATGCGGTGTTCAGAAAAAGCGATGCGAATGTTAGATTTTAGCAATTTACTTTTCTAAAAAAGAGAAAAAAATTATCTTCAAGAATATCCTTTAGATGATTTTGGTATCCATTTTGATATTCAAATATACACTTAATGTTAAATCTTACATTTCCTTTAATAAACTTAAATTTTCATTTGAAAATCATTCGATGAATATATGAAAAATATATAAAATATATCAAATATATATATAAATAAAAAACCTAATATTATAAAAAGTCCTACCAAATGGCTATTTTTGTCTCGTTTTTTAGTTCTGTGTGTGCAAATACCACAGGTTATGTTATTTGCCTTTATTTTAAAGCTATTGCAGAAGAAAACTTGAGTCTTCTTGATACATCCGTACTCTTCACATAAGTCTTAAGATATTTAAGACCTAACTAATGAAATGAAAACTTTGCTGAGAAAACTTTTATAAAGAACTATTGATGTTTTGAAAGCGTTTCATGGCACAAAATCTAAAGCAAGTCTGATATATTGTCAAATTTCTTTTAATTCTTTAAGTATAAAGAACTATCTTATTATAAAATCTGAAGCTAGTCTTATATTTTGTACTATTTCTTTCAATTTTTTAAACATATTGAACTTTCATGGTACTAAAACCTTAATATACCTCTTATTATAAAATCTGAAGCTAGTCTTATATTTTGCACTATTTCTTTCAATTTTTTAAACATATTGAACTTTCATGGTACTAAAACCTTAAGCAAGTTTTATATTTTGTACAATTTCTTGAATTTTTTGAATGTACAGAACTCTGATAGAACAAAATCCATAGCCAGTCTTATATTTTCTACGATTCCTTTCAATTCTTGAAATATATATAATCTTCATGGCACAAACTCTTATATTATGTACAATATGTTAAATTTTTTTTAAATATGCTATATAAAACTTTTATTGTACCAAATCCACAGCTTGTTTGAAATTTTGTACAATTCCTTTCAATTCTTTGAATATAAAGTACTTTCTGAGTACGAAATCCAAAGCTAGTCCTATACTTCGTACAATTTCCTTCAAATTGTTAAAATGTATAGAACTTTCATGGCTCAAAATCGAAACCTAGTTTCATATTTCGTAATTTTTTCTAAAAATATCGAAACAAAATCGAAAGCTAGTCTTATATTTCGTACAATTTCTTTACAACTTTTAAATATATAGAATTTTTTTAGAACATAACCCAAAGCTAGTCTCATATTTCATACGATTACTTTCAATTCTTTAAGAGTAAAGAACTTTTTCTAATTTATAATCCATTGAACTTACTTTAGGCTTCCCATACTTTTTGGAAAGAATACCTAGATTGTATATAGGCCTGCACTTCTAATTAAAATCCTGTTTTTTTAACAGTAATGGGTATTTAGTGGCCCTTTACGCCTTAGAAGCAAGCCTTCTTATATCACTTAAGACAAAATTATAAGAATTTTGTTTATAAATCATTTTGACTAAAAGAAGGAGTCATTAAATGGCCCAGTTGCATATCATTATAAAGTTTTCCAGTTAGAAATAAAATCACAAAAATTGAGTAATAGTTTCAAGCAATTTGTGAAACCTCAAACCTTGACAAAGTGTTTAGGAAATATTTTCACTTGATCTTAAAAACTCGTAGAATTCTGGCTTAATTTAAAAGTCTACTTGTTCTTAGAATTTTAGAGAAATTTTTGGAATTTTAAAACCCATAAAAAATGTCAAACATTATGTTAAAGATACCCACATTTTTTTGGGAATTTTAAAACCCATAACAAATGTCAAAAAACTGTTAGCAAATCATACAAAATATGTGGTTTTGGTCACGGTAACAACCCAAAGAAAGACAGAGCAGAAGATTCTAATAACTTTAGGTGGGTCTTCTAGCATTTTGAGTGCAAAACTGTCCATCGATACCCTACAAAATTTACCATATTTTAGTTTAAATAAAAACCTTTCCTAATCTTCCAAAATTTACTAAATATCCTCCTTTCCATTTTCATTCTTTCTACCTCCAGATGGATGCCAAAAAGAGTCCCTTGGCCCTGCTAGCCCAGACTTGTTCACAAATTGGCGCCGATTCATCGGCTGTTAAGCCCTTATTGGCCATGGATAAGAATAAAAACAAATCTGGCACCTGTTCATCATCATCCAATTCGTCAACGTCCTCAAGCAGTGGTGAAATTTCAGCTGCCAAATCGCCCAGTCAAGCCAAATCGCCCAAATCGTCGACACCCATTAGTGCCACAGCCACCACGGGTAGCCTCAGCAGTGGCAGTGAAATGAAATTGGCATTCAAACCATATGAGACGAATGTGTTGAGTCAACAGAATCAGAACAGTTTCAAGAGTCATGCCACGGAGGAGCACTCGACGCCCACACGTCCCAGCTCCAAGAATTCGTCCAGTCAGGAGCGTGTGCCCTCACGCAACAAATCCAATGCCACGCCCACCGACAAGGATGAGAGTAGCCGCAAGACCGTTTCGCCATCGGGCTCCTCACAGCGTGGTGCCAGTCCCATTGTACGTTCCGGCATGGAAGTGCTGAATAATGCCAATGGTACAGCCCAACATCCCAAGGAGATGAGCAGCATGGCAGCAGCAGCTGCGGCAGCAGCGGCCGCCTACAAGGCAGCCGGTCCCTATGGCCTGAATCCTCTGTCGGCGCTGTGCTGTCCACCCGGCATGGAGCAACATGCCAATCCTGCTTTTCGTCCACCATTTGCCGGCGGTTTCTCACATCATCATGCGGCCATGTTGGCAGCTGCAGCCAATGGTGGTTATCCGGGTGCCGGTGGCGGTGCACCCGGTGGTGGTCAACCCAATCCGTATATCAGCTATCAGCGTATCAAGACGCCGGCCGGTGGTGAGGCCATAGTGCCTGTGTGCAAGGATCCCTATTGTCCCGGCTGTCCCTATTCGGCGCATACGCAACAAATGCTGATGGGTGCCCCCTGTCCGGCGGGTTGTGCCCAGTGTGAGCATCAGAAATATGGCATGGCCATGGCGGCACATCCCTACTCGCAGGCGGCGGCAGCGGCTGCTGCCAATGCGGCTGCCGCACGATCTGCTCCCTATGTCTGCAGTTGGGTGGTGGGCGATGCGTATTGTGGCAAAAGATTCCAGACCTCGGATGAATTGTTCACACATCTGCGCACCCATACGGGTAATCTGTCGGATCCGGCTGCAGCGGCTGCTGCTTTGGCCCAATCTCAGGCCCAGTCGCTGTTGGGTACTCTGTTTCCGCCATCGGCTTTGAGAGGCGGTTATCCTACGCCACCGTTGAGTCCCATGTCAGCGGCAGCGGCGGCGGCACGTTATCATCCTTATGCCAAACCTCCGGGTACAATGCCCGGTGGTCCTTCGCCTTTTGGTGCCGGCGGAGCGTTTAATCCGGCCGCAGCGGCGGCAGCAGCTGCTTTGGGTCCCTACTATTCGCCATATGCCATGTATGGTCAAAGGATGGGAGCGGCGCATCAGTAAGATTGAGGATAAGCAAGGGTGTATACCAAAAAAAAAAAGTAAGAAAAACTTGAGGCGATCTAATTTTCAAGTGGTTTCGCACTTAATGTTAGGCAACACTGGAAAAAGGTGTCAAGTGTTGCCTAATTTGATGGCTTTAGGCAACACTGGTGTCACAAATGAGTGTTGCCTAATGTCACAGACTCAATCAACACTTTAATTGCCTAACGAGCTGTTTGCGCATAAAAGTGTTGCCTAATTCTCAGGCTTTACGCAACACTGGAGTCGGAAATGAGTGTAGCCTAATTCACTAGACTTCATCAACACTTTAATTGACACTTGTAGAAGTCAAAAGCATAAAAGTGTAGTCTAAATCTATGTCCTTACTCAACACTGGTCTTGAAAGTTTGAAAATGAGTATTGCCTAATGCCATAGACTTCATCAACACTTTAAGTGCCACATGTAGAAGTCAAACGAGCTGTTTTTGCATAAAAGTGTTGCCTAATTCTATGTTTCTACTCAACACTGTTCTCGAAAATTAGTGTTGATTAATGACATTGACTTTAACAACACCTTATATGCCAAACGAGCTGTTTTCGCATAAAATTGTAGCCTAAATCTATGGCCTTACTCAACACTGCTCTTGAAAATTTGGAAAATGAGTGTTGGCTAATGCCATAGACTTCATCCACACTTTTAGTGACACTTGCAGAAGTCAAACGAACTGTTTTGGCATTAAAGTGTGGCCTAATTCGATGGCCTTACTCAACACTGTTTAAAAAAATGAGTGTTGCCTAATGACTTAGACTTTAACAATACCTTATATGCCAAACGAGCTGTTTTCGCTTTAAAGTGTTGGCTAAATATATGGCCCTACTCAACACTGCTCTTGAAAAATTGGAAAATGAGTGTTGGCTATAATTGCCACTTGTAGAGGTCAAACGAACTGTTTTGGCATTAAAATGTGGCCTAATTCGATGGCCTTACTCAACACTGGTTTCAAAACTAAGTGTTGCCTAATGCCATAGACTTCAAAAATACTTTATTTGCCACTTGTTGTTCTTCAACACTGCGTAGAAATCAAATGAGCAAAGAAAAGTGTTGCCCAACTGCACTGGTTTCCCTTCTTACACTGTTCAACACTAAAATCTTAAAAAAAAAAACCAACAAAAAACCAAACACGTTTCATTGCTATAAAAAATAATTTGAAAAAATTTCAAATCAAATTGGAAAATTGATCAAGGAATGCTTTCGTTTAGGGAAGAAGCATTCGCTATTCTGTGATACTGAACTGTAGTTTGTCCAGCGCTATTTACACCTAAGTTTCAACAGCAGACAAAATATTATATAAAAAACGGATAAAAACACAAAAAAACAAAATAACAATTAAATTACAAAAAAAAAAACACATTTCACCTAATGAAAGCAAAAAAAAAGCATCGTTTTGTCCAACCAAAGTTTTTTGACTTCCAAAACTCTGACATACATTATATACAAATAATCCATGTTTTGTTTAAACAAATTGTTTTCTTATTATTAAAAAACCATTTTGCTTAGCTTTTAAGTTTCATAATCATAAATGAATAATGATTTAAGTCAACTTTAACTGTGTAAAATACGTATAGAACATAAATGTATCAACATCAACAAAAAAAAAAAACAACAAAAAACCACAAAAAAAAAAAAAAACAAACCCAATATTTCATATAATTATGTACTGTGTGTGTAAATTGCTATAAATTTAAATTAGATTTGCTATTTACTCCACAAAACAGAAGAACAAAAGCAACAATATATCAAAACAAAAACCAATTACATGCAAAAACCCAATTCATATGAACCGAAAAATATACAAACAAAAACCATTTTTAAAAATATAAAAAAAAAACACAACATTTGTTTTAATTCCATAAATTTGGACACATTTTTCAGGCTTTGGGGAATATGGAAGTACAGAAATGGGCCCATTGGTGGTCGTAAGTCAAATAAAATGATATCGGAACATTTGTTGATAAACCGTATCAATAATTATGGAATTCTGAACAAATGGCGGAAAGCAGGGCGATAGCTAATAAAGCAACATCCGGAAGTAAATCTGTTTCTTGATTAGTGAACTTAAAGAAACCAGATACTATAGAGGAAAATTTAACAGTTGTGTGCATAGAAACGAAGGAGATAGTTCTACTACTTTTTATAACCTTGGATGGAAGGAAGCATCTTCGACCACATAAGGTATACATACTCTTGATTAGCACGACGAGCTGAGTGAATCCGTCCGTTTCTATGCAATCTCCTCAGTCAATTTGAATGTCTTCTTCACCAAACTTTGCACCAAGTTTTTCAGTACAAATACGCTGCGACTCTAGCATATAGCTGCCATAGGAACGATCGCTGGAAAAACTATTTGTAGTGAAAAAAACTTTTTTGTTTTTTAAGCAAACGTCTCCAAACTCCGTATTTACTAGTTTTCTATGCTTCTTCATGATTCTCCCAACTTTGATCGAAATTGGACATCTATAACGTATAGCTGCCATAGGAAAGCAAGGTTATTAAAATGGTCTTAGTAAGAAAAATTTTTTTGTTTTCAATGTCAACCTCTTTAAAATTGGCATACATTTATTTTTTAAGCTTTCACACAATTCTTCAAAGTTTTGTCAAAATCGGATGACTATAACATATAGCTGCCATAGGAACGTTGGGTCAAAAAACTGGTTTTAGTATGAAAACCTTTTTTGTTTTCATAGAAAACGTCTCCAAACTTTGTACATCTTAGTTTGCTGTACCTTCCCATGATTTTACTAAGTTTGGTCGAAATCGAACATCTATATAGTATAGCTGTCATAGAAAAGTATAGTTTTAAAAGTAGTCTTGGTGAGAAAAACTTTTTGTTTTCAGTGGAAATATTCTTTCACACAATTCTACAAAGTTTTGTCAAAATCGGATGACTACAGCATATAGCTGCAGTTCGAATGATCGGTCGAACACGAAGTTCCATTGCAAAAAACTAATATGCATTCAATGAAAACGCCTCCAAACTTTGTATTTGTTAGTTTGCTATGCTTTCCCATGATTTTATTAAGTTTGGAGGAAATCTGATATCTATATAGTATAGCTTCCATAGATAAGTAAGGTACCAAAAGTAGTCTTAGCAAGGGTATACACAGCCGAACCAAAGTTTATATGCCTCTATTTTTTCAAGTTGTTGTTTGATTTTCGACTCAAAAACACATATTTTCATCACTGTAAACTTCCATCTTTTATTTTAGCTACTTCTAATTTTTTATTAGCTATTTCTGGCAGGTTATTTTTGCAGATCTAGCAACTTTTGGATCTCATATTCTGTCAACACTGATTTAAAAGTATCAAAACCAATCGGGGCGAATGTTATCATTTTTAAGGAAATGAAGGACAAAATGAAATGAAGTAAGGTAGGGCAGAAATGATATGATTTCCATCATTTCTTGTCATTTCAAGGAATTAAGGTATAACTAGGGTAAATGTAAGATAATAGTAAATACGTTTTTCAAATGATTCCAAACTAAAAACAAGAAAGAAAGTCGGTCATGCCCGACTATAACATACTCTGTACCAAGATACATCATTTTTTTATCATAACTCGAAAACCGTTCATCCGATCTTCTTCATTCCTTTGGCATATCGATAAGTTATCCTAAAAACTAAATATGTCCAGAAGGATCTATCTATCTTAAAAACTGTGGGAGATATGACGTTTTTTCTAAATTGCGGGGGCGGGAGGGGGCGTGGCCAATATTGAAAATAAACTTGATCTGCCTGCAGACATAAGAAGCATATGTCCCATACATGTCAAGCCTCTATCTCTTACCATCTCTGAGATCTGTGCGTTCATACGGACAGACAGACGGACAGACGGACAGACGGGCATGGCTATATCGACTCGGCTGTTGATGCTGATCAAGAATATATATACTTTATGGGGTCGGAGATGCTTCCTTCTGGATGTTACATACTTTTGCACAAACTTATTATACTCTATGTACCTTTGGTACAGAGTATAATAAACCTTATAAAAAAGCCAAAATTCGCACCTCCCGCTGTTTCGAAATGATTACCACAATGTTCTCTAGAAAAAAGCTAGAAAAGAGAGTGAAACAAGCTGATTCCATGTCTCTTTCTTCCCCACAATAGGACAAAAAATTCAATTTCCTGAATTTTTTGAAAGGCCATAGCCAAATAAGCCTGGACAAAAAGCGCCCCCAGGAGATTTTTGAATATTTTGATTCAGAGATTGTAGCTATTATCTTGGAGGGTATGGACTTCAAATTTTAAGTCCGTATATCTATTGGCTGACGAGTAATATGCAGAAATTCTGAAACATAAACACTGAAATACCTGGCCTTATATCACGATTTGCCAAGCAATTTTAAAACTGAAAATTAATATGATTTAATATACTTATCCGTTTCAAAATTCATAAATATGAGCTACTATATCTTACGTCCCCAAACAGTGGTCGAAGTTTTCAAATTTTAAAGTGCCCACCTTCCAAAATTGACAATACATCCGAAATTTTTACATGTGACGTGTCCTGTAACCATCCCAACAATATCAAAAACTCATATTCTTATAGGTGGTGCAATAAAGTCAAATATACAAAAAACGAGAGAGCTAAACTAACTTCGTTTCGCTTAAATAATTTAAAAAAATACTCTTTCCCATTTTCCGATCGATCGTTCGTATGGAAGCTATATGATATAGTCATCCGATTTGGACAAAAATTTATAAAATTATGTGAAAGGATGTGAAACAAACAAATACAAAATTGCAGGATGCTAACGTTAAAAACAAAAAAGGTTTTCTAACTAAGACTGTTTTTCAGACCTATCTTTTGTATGGCAGCTATACCATATAGTTGTCCGATTTTAATAAAACTTGGCAGAAATTTAAAAAAGCGTAGAAAACCTACAATAACAAAGTATGGAGACGTTTCCATTGAAAAGAAAAAAGTTTTTCAAACTACAACTAGTTTTCCGACCAATTGTTCCTATGGGAGCTATGAGATATAGTCATCCGATCCGGTCGGCTCCGACATATTAGTAATGTGCAGCAAAAAGAAGACTCTGTACAAAATTTCAGCTCGATAGCTTTAAAACTGAGAGACTAGTTCGCGTAGAAACAGACAGACAGACGGACAGAAGCACGGACAAAGCTCAATCGACTTAGCTCGTCACCCTGATCAAGAATATATATAGTTTATGGGGTCGGAAATTAATATTTGTATGCGTTGCAAACTTCTGGGCAAAATTATAATACCCTTTAAAAATTAGAAATGAATCAAGCTGGTTTACAGAGAAACATTTGAGTTTAATTGTAAACAATATAAAGCCTTTTTCCTGAATTTTTTTAAATTTGAGAAGTAGCATCCTCTAAAGGCGTCTTCTCTTTTGAGACAAAGGTGCGACCTCTCAACATCGGCTGACAGACGAGAGTTTAAAGAGAAAGCTTCCCGGAATTATCCGAAAAGAAGTTATCAAATGGAAAACTAAATAGCGTGGTTTTTGGGGTAAGAATAGAATGCTGAAGGCTTAATAAAGATCTTTTTGAAGGATTTGGTACTGAGTGATATGATAAAAGGCACAGTTGCAAACCGTACAGTATAGTTTCGGTTTCATTTTCGGTTTTGAAACATTTCGTTACTCGAAAACCGCTAAGTCAAAGTCAAAAGTCAAATTGGCCCTGACTTTTAAACCGTTTTCATTCCCCCGACTTGAAAGCATGTGTAATTATCATCATTCTGGCCGAACAATTGTTCTTGCACTAAAAATGTAAAAATAAAAGGGCAACCTCTCCCCCTTCCCCCCGTTACATATGTTCAAAGAGTAAGCAAAAGGTGGGGGGCCACCCCGTGTCAAACCATAAATTATATGGCAGCGGTGGAAGCAGCTGACTGATGTCAGTGTTGTCGTCGCAGCTAATTAACAGTTTTGTTATAAATTACACCCAAAAGTCATTACAGCTCTCCCAGTTGCCCCGAAAGCGGCGTCAATCATGCGTAAATGTGACAGGGATGTGACATCTAGGGGCGAGGTAGGCGACAACTAGCGGATACATTTGTATCTGGCGCAACAACTCCTTGAAATAATCATTTGTATTTTTTTGTATTTTTTCTTCTTCTGTTTTCTGTGGAATTTTACGCCCCCGCTGAGTTTCTTATACATCGATGGATATTCCATCTCAGTCCGGGCTCGTCTCTCTCTCGCTCGCTCGCTCTTTGTGTTGTGACATTGTTGCTGCCTGTGTGTGTTTAGTTTTAATATTTATGGCTTCCTCGTGTCATTTTCATAATGTTGCGTTTGACACTTTCCCTCTGGGCTCCTCCTTAAACACTCACTCACTCAGTCACTCAGTCACTCATTCACATTCCATATTATCTTACATTATATGGGCGGTCGCCTGGCGTTGTCAGGCGCTTTGCATGTTATGTTTTTGTTTTTCCACTGGAAAAATGTTGAAAATGACATTTGTAGCTGACATGACAACTGTCAACAGGCACTTGGTAGCCATTTATTTTAGTTATGTGATCAAGATGATGAAAATAGCTTGGGTGTAAGGGGTAAAACCCACTGTGTTTTGTGAAAGGAATTGGAGACGTTTGAAAAGTTGATTTCTGTCTCGTTAGGTTAGGTAAATCAAATTGGTTTATATACTCTTTACCGAGTATTATAAGTTTGAGAAAAAGTATGTTACAGTAAGAAGGAAGCATCTCCGACCCTATAAAGTATATATATTCTTCATCAGCATCAAAAGCCGAGTCACGTCCTTTATGTCTGTCCGTATGAACGCACTGATCTCAGAGTTGGTAAGAGATAGAGGTTTAACATGTATGAGACATATGCTTCTTATGTCTGCAGGCAGATTAAGTTTATTTTCAATTTTGGCCACACCCCCTACTGTCCACGCAATTTGGAAAAAACATCATATCTTCCACAGTTTTAATGATAGATGGTTTGTATCTTTGAGACATATTCAGTTATTTGTATTATTTATCGATCCATAGAAGGAATCTTGAAGATCGGACGAACAGTTCTCGAGTTATGATCAAAAGACTGTTTGCTGCTGTAGCGCCGTAGCAGCGCTGCTTTCAGCTGCTACTGCAGCATCAAAATTTATGCTGAGCGTAAAATTTCGTTGGTACAGAGTGTGTTAAAGTCGGGCTTGGCCGACTTTCTTTCTTGTTCTAACTAAGAATACTTTTTGCACCTTACTTTTCTATGGGAGCTATACTATATAGTTGTCCGATTTCGACCAAACTTAGTGGAATCAAGCAAAATCCTTGCAAACGATCATGTAAACCATTTGGAGTAGATTACATATAGAACAAAAAAGTTTTTCTCACTAGAACTTCATTTTCGACCGATAATTCGTACTGCAGCTATATGCTACAGTCATCAGATTTTGACAAAACTTTGCAGAATTGTATGAAAGCATGTCAAACATATAAAAGTAGATTTGAAGAACATTTCCATTGAAAACAATCAAGTTTTTCTCAGTAAGACTACTTTTTGACTCTACTTTTGTATGACAGCTATACTAAATAGATGTCTTATTTCGACCAAACTTAGTAGAATCATGGAAAAGCATAGCAAACTAAGAAATACAAAGTTTGGAGGCGTTTTCTGCGAAAACAAAAAAGTTTTTCTCACTAAAACTAGTTTCAAGACCAATCAGTAGTCTTCTGATTTTGACAAAACTTTGAAAAATTGTCGAAAAGCTTATAAAATTAATATGTGCCATATTTGAAGAGGTTTACTTGGAAAACAAACTAGTTTTTCTCACTAATTCTACTTTTCTGACTCTACTTTTGTATGACAGCAATACTATATAGTTGTCCGATTTCGACCAAGCTTAGTGAAATCATGGAAAAGCATAGCAAACGAAGATAAACAAAGATTGGAGGCGTTTTCTGCGAAAACAAAAAAAAAATTCCCACTAAAACTAGTTTCAAGACCAATCATTCAAATGGCAGCTATAACATATAGTCAACCGATTTTGACAAAACTTTGAGGAATTGTGTGAAAGCTCGTAAAATAAATATATGCCAATTTTGAAGAGGTTGACATTGAAAACAAACAAGTTTTTCCCACTAAGACCATTATTCTAAACTTACTTTTTTATGTCAGCTATACTATATAGATGTTCGATTTCGACCAAACTTTGCAGAATCGTGAAGAAGCATAGAAAACTAGTAAATATGGAGTTTGAAGATGTTTGCTGTGAAAATAGAAAAGTTTTACTCACTAGCAGTAGTTTTTTGACCGATCGTTTCTATGGCAGCTATATGTTATGGTCCTCCGATTCGGCTGGTTTCGATAATTGTACAGCGTATTTGTACCAGAAGACTTTGTGCAAAGTTTGGTCAAGATAGCTTTATAACTGAAGGATAGAAGTACTGAAACAGACGGAAGGACAAGGCTATATCAACTCAGCTCGTCAAGCGGATGCTGAAGAATATGTAAACTTTATGGGGTCGGATATGCATCCTTCTATGCCATTTCAATATACCCTCTCCAAGGGTTTAATAAAGAAACAAGTCTTGCTTTTTTTTTTTAATGCTCCTTGATGAATAATATTTGTATTTTATTGTAGTTTATAACAGCTGAAGAGAAAAAAAGCCTGTATTTAACTTTCTTATTCACCTTCCTTCTTCAAATCGTCTCCCAATTGTCCATTATTATGCCCAAAGTCGGGACGATCACAATGCAACTTATTGAATAGCTGCTCATCCACTCCATTTTCATAGGTAGGCGTTTTATCGAATCCAGTTGTTTTGTTCTATAAAACAATTCAATGTGTTCAACCGGCATTAAATTATGTTAAATATTTGCTCACCTTGAAGATCACATTATCCGCACCATCGAAGGTATCAAAGAAATTGAATTCCTTGGTACGGAAACGCCTATAGATCGTTGAGAACAAGGTATACAATTGATTAATTTGATTCTGCTTCAATGATTTTGGTGCGAAAATCGCATTCTGCAGGTTGATATTGAAATTGCAGGAAGATGCCAGTTTAATATTATCGGTAAAGTTGCCATGGCGACAGATCAGGATGTCAGTAGAATTGGTGGCGTCCAATTCTGATGATTTTACAATACGAATCGAAGTCTTTTCCGCATTAAGTAGATTCTTGGGACAAATGTTACGTCCTCGTTGCAGATTAAAGGCCAAAGCGGAGTGGAAGGCATCCTCATCTGTGTCATCCACTACCCTACAGTTTGAAAAGGGGATTTTTTTGGGGGGTGGTAAAGTAATTTCAGTATGTGCCACTACTCACAGTGTCGCCTGGATATAGTCAATTAGAGTGATGTCCTTGGATGCCGCGGCCACATAGTAAGTATCTCTCACCTCACGTGCAAACAACACTGGCTGCAGCAGAGCATTCCGAGCTGCCAGGTAACTATGTTGATCCAGTACTATAATATGATTACGTTGTTTGGCAACAATCTGTAGACATTCGGCGCGTGTCTCACGCACAATGCAATTCAAATTCAACGGTAGCTTCCTGAATGCCGCTTCCTCTAGCAGGACCTCACACTTGTGCATACTGTTGGTGTCATAGGTACAGAGAGTGAACCTCTCCTGACCATGCACCAATGCCAAAAAACAAACAGTCACAAATAGTTTCAACATTTTACTACGAGTTGTAATGCCGTTTGCCTGCTGATTTTATACAACTTTGGCTAATTTCTTTTTAATGAACCGCTGGTAGAAAATGTCTTATCAGTTGCATAAGCCAAGAGCTAATCCCATCGAACACTCCATAAATCACCAGACATGTCCGCTAATTAATCTTCAAATCTAAGACAATGTGTCGCCTGAAATTATAATACATCTGAGAAATTTACCAAATTTAATTACTTTTACAATTACTTGAATAATTGTAGATTTAAATGGTTGATTATTGAGTAATTATGCTTGAAATTGCTTGGTAAACCATTATAATTGTCTGCGAAAATCAACTACAACTACTTAAATAGTTATAAAAGTAATTGTGCGTTAATTACACTTACAAAACGTAACGGCTTTTAATTTTCTCTGAACAATCATAATTCCAAGATCCAATTACGATTACTAAAACAAAATCGTAAGCAATACAATTACTTAAATAATTGTAAAAGTAATTACACTTTGCTATAAGCTCCGAATAATTGTAATTCCTAGTTACAATTACAATTACTTAAACAAAAACCGTTTGCTTTTTAACTATCTCTGAATAGTCGTAATTCCAAGATACAATTACGATTATTAAAACAAGAAAGAAAGTCGCTCAAGCCCGACTATTACATACTCTGTATCAACAAAATTATACGCTCAGCATAAATTTTGATGATGCAGTAGCAGCGCTGCTAATGCGCTGCTGCAGCGAACAGTCTTTTGATCATAACTCGAAAACCATTCATCCAATCTTCACCATTCCTTTGGCTGCTCGATAAGTTATCCTTATTACTAAATATATCTAGAAGGAACAACCTACCTATCTTTAAAACTGTAGGAGATATGACGTTTTTTCTAAATTGCGGGGGCGGCAGGGGGCGTGGCCAAAATTGAAAATAAATTTGATCTGCCTGCAGACATAAGAAGCATATGTCCCATACATGTCAAGCCTCTATCTCTTACCATCTCTGAGATCTGTGCGTTCATACGGACAGACAGACGGACAGACGGACGGACGGACGGACGGACATGGCTATATCGACTCGGCTGTTAATGCTGATCAAGAATATATATACTTTATGGGGTCGGAGATGCTTTCTTCTGGATGTTACATACTTTTGCAGAAACTTATTATACTCTATGTACCTTTGAAACAGAGTATAACAAGTAAGAAAGTCGGTCAAGCTCGACTATAGCATACTTTTCGATAAGTTATTCTGATTACAAAATATGTCTAAAAGGAACGAACCATCTATCTTTTAAACTGTTGGAGATATGACGTTTTTTCCATATTTCGGGGGCGGGAGAGGGTGTGGTCAAAATTGAAAATAACCTTGAATAGTGAAGTTGGGATGAAGGGATCTCGAGTTATGATCAAAAGACGGTTCACTGCTGCAGCGCAGTAGCAGCGCTGCTACTGCATCATCAAAGTTTATGCTGGGCGTATAATTTCGTTGGTACAGAGTATGTAATAATCGGGCTTGACCGACTTTCTTTCTTGTTTAGACATAAGTTTTTCTAAGTCAGCTTTAACAAATAGACTTTCGGTTTTTATCAAACCTTGAGGAATCATGAACATGTTTAGAAGATTGTTGTATACAATTTTTGAAAACAACAAAGAATTTCTGACAAAAACTAGTTTTTCGACTAATAGTTTCTATGGTAGTCACTCGATTTCAATCAAACTTAATAGAATTGTGGGAAAATATATATATGTAAAATAACACAGGTCAAATTTAGCACCAGAGTACATACTTAACTTTGCGAAAAACAAAATGTGGGCTGTATTTTTAATTATATTTTTAATTTTCGTTCTCATAAGTGATTTTTCTGTTTGTTTGATTCTGGGCAATTCGTTGAAGTCGTGACTTAATCTGTGATCTGCCTGCCAAAAGTCAACACCCTGTTTAGCATTTGGGCTAAACTTCCACTGGCTGCACGGTCACACTTCAGCAGTCAAGTGTGTATCTATTCGTGTCGCGGGTCAGTCGAAAGAGAAAAAGAAGAAAAGTAAAAGTGGAATTGGCAGAAAAGTATGCGTTATTGTTGTTTATTCTAATGTTCAATTGTTGTTAAAGTGATTTGTGTGTTTGTTAAAGTTTGGCTTTGCCAGATACACAAAATGCGTAATCTGTTCTCTGATCTGCAGCTCTCTCTTCCTCTCCCATTCTGTGTGCTGGCATATTTTGTTGGTGGATTCTGCCAGTGAAAAGTTAAGTTTAGGTTATTTTTTGTTGTTTTTTTTATTGTGCAATTGTTTTAAAGTGATTTTGTGTGTTTAATTAAGATGTGTCCCTGCTTTGGGACAATATATAGAAGCCGGGAAGGTGTTACACACATCGGTAAGTAGCGTTCATGCACACACACATACACACATGCAAATCAACTTACAAATTTTTGTTGTTGTTTCTTGAAGGTTCGCCCCAAAATGTGAGACTGCGGTGGACTTACCAGGTCAGTGGTGCTATTCTATATATGTACATATTGAGATCGGCTGAGAATCTCTCCTAATGTGCCTATGTCTTACATGATGAGCTGCGCCAGTGGCCTGCGCCCTGCCAGGGTTAGTGTCCCACAAACCAGACAGACGCTGTGTTAAAAGATCGTGCCAAGATCTGCTAGGTGTAGCTACTTGTGCCTATGTCCTCCTTGATGGTTTGCGGTGGTGGGGTGGACTGTGCCCTGCCTGGCGAGTATTCGTAGGAGCCAGATGGATGTAGTTGTACAAGATCGTGACGGATCTGCTACGTGTTACCACTTAAGGCTATGTCCTCCTTGAGGGCTTGCCGTGGTAGAGTAGGCTGAGCCCTGCCTGTCGAGTTGTCCTAGGACTCAGATGGATGTTGTGACAAGATCTGCTACTTATTGCTACTTCTGGCCATGTACTCCTTGATTACCTGAAATGGTAGGCTAGAAGAATTATCCTAGGAGTCAGATGGCGGTGCCCTTCCTGGAGAGTTATCCTAGGATTCAGATAGATGTTCTTACAAGATCTGCTACTTATTGCTAGTTGTGCCCATGTACTTTTTGGTGAGCTGCGGCGCTGGAATATGCCCTGCGTGGGGAGCATTCCTAGGAGACAGATGGATGTGGTGTTAAAAGATCGTGACAAGATATGCTAGGTGTTGCTGATTCTGCCTATGCCTTCCTTAAGGGTTTGCGTGGATGGGGTGGGCTGTGCCCTGCCTGGCAAGTTGTCCTAGATGTTGTGGCAGGATCTGCTACTTATTGCTACTTTTGCCTATGTTCTCCTAGTTAAGCTGCTTCGGTGGGCTGTGCCCTGCTTGGAGAGCTGTTCTGGGACTCAAATAGACTGCGTTATAAGATCGTGTAAAGATCTACTACTTAATTGCAGCTTTTCTGAAGTTTTCTAAGTGCTTTGCAAATGTAAATGCTTCATTTATGGCCTGTTCTGCGTATGGAACGTCACCCCTGACCCTCATCATTGGTGGTGGACCTCATGTCAGCCTGTCTGCATTTTTACCAAATTCTAATTGTTTCTCCTTTTTAATGATTCGTGTATGCTCTGGTAGGACTATAATCATAGCTATGCACTTTCCTTACTGCTGTTTTATGACTCATCAATGACGCTAAAATGGTTTAAAATACGATTCTGCACACCCTTTTCACAATCTCAATCGATTTCTCGGACCGCACCAGGCATATTAAAAATTTGTATCCAATTAGATATTTTGTGTAACCTCCCATTCGACCAATCATTCGTATGTTTTCCATGAAACACTCGACTGATACTTGTGTTTCAGGAACAGGAAAGAGATATGGTAGAAATATCTCACAATAATTTTAAGGCAATCTTTTATTTTGTCAGAAGGAGCAATGAACTTGCTGAGCGGCTTAATATTGGATACTTTTTCACTATTTTCCAGCTCCTTAGCCATTACATCTTCAACAGAAAACATAAAGTGTTAAAGAATTATTGATGTTTTTATACTCCGTACTATAGATAGAAGATTTCTTCTTTCTGGACATGTAAAGTAATCAGTATGATGTAGCGATCCGCCAGAGAAATGGTAAAGATCGGGTAAGCGATAGTCCAGTTATATGCATTATATGCCGGCTGAAACATCGATGGGATCTCAGTCTATGTGATAAACTATAACTTCGGAATGTACAAAGTATGTTTAAGTCGGCCGACCTACTTCCTTAATTGTTTTCATCGGTCTCTTCGTTGATTTAAAAGCGGTTTATGTTTCAAAGTCAAAACTATTTGTATTCTTAAATTAAATTTGTAATGTGATAACGTTTTTCTAAGCATTTTTTAAAGCTGTATTCTCAATTGTCTAATATGTCATGAAAGTTTCTCGTAGATACTTTACTAGACAAGTGTAATAGTTAATCTGAAAAGCATAAAAGTATATGGAAATTTGGATTTGGAGAAAATATGGAAAGTGTTCCAGACAACTTTACAGATTTTCATACAAGCGATTGAATTTTAAACTAAACTAGGAAAACTTTAAATGTTAAGTTATAGGAACTATGCAGGCTGCTTGATTATAGAGAAGTAAAATTTACTTGGCCTTTAGCAGTCGACTTCAAATCTTTCATCTTTATCTAATTGTCAATTAGTAATTGGTAATGCATAAAATATCAATTAAATTTTTTACATTTCCTTCGTATGATTATTAAATCTTCTCCCACTTGTCCTTTATTCTGCCCAATGCCAAAAGACAAAAAGTTTCAAATATTTGCATCATTTTATTACGAGTGCTAATGCCATTTGTCTGCAGATTTTATAGAACTTTTGCTAATTTCTTTTTAATGAACCGCTTTCATAAACTGTCTTATCACTTGCATAAGCCACCCGCTAAACCCAAAGAATCAATCGTGTAATCTTGGACGGACACACCATAAATCACCAGGCATGTCCGCAAATAAATCATAAAATCTAAGACGTCAAGCTGTCGCTTGAGGGCAATATCAATTTTTGCTAAGGAAATCACAGTACATAGCTGTCGACAAGTGGTATATAAATAGAGAGTCAGAAATATGTTTTATATAATCGCGACAAAACGATTAATTTGATTATATATGGTGGAAGAGGGCCAGACACATCAAGTAGGTAACGGCAACAAGCTGAATCATACATGATAAATACCCTAATTATGTGGTAGAGCTCTGGAATGTAATCATTACTTTTCGTATTCGATTACTTTTCATTAGAATAATCTCGATTATTCAGACAATTGAAAAATCAGTACCTGATTGGAATAGCGATTATTAAATGATTACCTCAAATTGTAATTACTTTTCCAACTACTTAAATAATTGATACTTAATTGTAGGTAATATTATAATTTTTATACCCTGTACCAAAGTTAAATTAATACTTAATTGTAGGTTATATTATGATTTTTATACCCTGTACCAAAGTTACACAGAGTATATTAAGTATGTGTAAAAGTATGTAACTACTTTGAAGTACATTTCCACTGAAATCCAACAAGTTTTTCTCAGTAAGACTCCTTTTCTGACTCTACTTTTGTATGACAGCTATATTATATGGATGTCCGATTTCGACCAAACTTGGTGGAATCATGGACAAGCATAGCAAACTAGAATATGTATGAGGTTTGAAGGCGTTTTCTTTGTAAACAAAAAAATTTTTCTCACTAAAACAAGTTTCTTGACCGATCATTCCTATGGCAGCTATTACCAATAGTCATCCGATTTTAACAAAACTTTGAAGAATTATGTTAAAGCTTATAAAATAAATATATGCCAATTTTAAATAGGTTAACATTGATAACAAAAAAGTTTTTGTCACTAAGACTACTTTTCTAACCTTACATTGACAGTTATACCATTTCGACCAAACTTGGCAGAATCATGGAAAAGCATAGCACGCTAAGAAATGCAAAGTTTGGAGGCGTTTTCTTTGAAAACAAACAAGTTTTTCTCACTAGAACTATTTCTTCGACCGATCGTTCCTATGGCAGCTGTATGGTATAGTCATCCGATCCAGCCAGTTCCGACAAATGTGCAGCGTATTTGTCCCAGAAGACTTTGTGCAAAGTTTGGTCTCGATAGCTTTAAAACTGACGGAGCAGATAGCATTGAAACAGACGGATAGACGGACATGGCTATATCGACTCAGCTCGTCATGCTGATCAAGAACATATATACTTTATGTGGTCGGAAATGCTTTCTTCTATGCGTTGCAAATATCTGGACAATTTCAATATACTCTCTGCAAGGGTATAATAGTACTTACTATTTATCGATCACGTGATCGAGGAATGGTTAAGATCAGATGTACGATTGTCAAGTTAAAGGGAAAATTAACATTTATGCTGGGTAGCACCGGCTGAAGCATTGATGGGCAGCACTTACAAACGTTAGGAGATACAGAGTATGTTATAGTCGGGCTTGACCAACTTTCTTACATGTTTTTATCAATTTTTCCCAAAGTGACTACCATTTTTTATAATCCTGCCTGAACAAGAATTTCCGAAATAGGTTTCCGTCTCGGCTATAGCTTGACCGGAGACTTGTTTTCAATTTCACTTCCGGTTTTAAATCACAAAATTTTTGTGGAAGTGGAAAAGTCTGTTCGATCTGCTGCCCAATCAATCTAAAGTCTCAACATTGTTGGTCGCATACCAAGCGATCCAAAATATCTTTTTATGAAAAATTTGAAAAATCTGACAAACTTAAAGATATGACAGATATATGCTGTGAATCATTTCAAGTCATTAAATATGTGATTTAAAAATTGTGTATAATTTTTGTACCCATCCACTATTTAGATCATAAATTATGACAAGTTTGCGTGGCGTCGCCTAATCGGAAACGTCCGCAGACGACTAAGGCAATCAAATGGTTTTTTATGGCCAATACGACAGCATGTCAGCGTTAAGGTGCCAATAAATAATAACACAAAGCCAAAGTAAAATAACATAAAATTTAGTGAAAATCTTTTAGAAAATCACAACCATTGATTAGACTTAATTTTCATTGGCCCATAAACCATAGAGGATTACACGGTCTGACTGGAAATCGTAAGTCGCCATAAAATTGCAAGACTGTAAATTTGGTCACAAGCGTGTTTGTTTTTTTTCGCTTGTTCTGTTTAAGTGGAAGTGAAATGATAAGAAATGTTTCAAAATATTACAAAATAAGCTAATCCAGCCGCACCCTGAGTAAGTGAACAATTCATACCACCCCAACAATCTTTATCAAAAGCCATAAAAAGCAGACAAAGATTGGGATGAAGTAAGCAGCCAAAGAAGCCTCCCTCCCCCGCCCCCAGCAGTTTCCCTCCGTTCGCTTGAAATCGGAGTATGTCTATTTATAACAAAAAAGTTGCCATGTTTGTTGTTGGTTCGGTGGCTGCTGCTGCTGCTGCTGCTGCTGTTGGGGACGTCGACGATGTGCGAGTGTTGACAACAAAACAAATTGTTTAACATGGACAACACACAGCAAAACAAAGAAATATGATGCATGTAAATAAATTCAATTTGGAACAACAAAAAATGAGATACTGAGACGGCAATCAAAGCGCCACACACAACAATACCAACAAAATTACCAGCTCAAGACTTTGAAGCATAAATTTGGAAGGGAAATCACAAAACTGTTTAATAATCATGAGCTGAAAAGAATTGAGGAAATTTGTGTGTGTGTGAAAGTCGAACTTATGATACTCTGAAATTGAAACTGAAACTGAAACCGTCCACTTTTACGGCCTTGGCAGGCGTTCACACATGTATGAAAGCAACTGACACATGACACCCTTACACAAATCAACTTAATCGACCAAACATTACATCACTTTTACAAGCCTAATCACTAATGTATCAAACTCCCCTCTCCACACACACACATCTCGAACACAAATACCTCCCCCCTCTCCCATTACCACCACTTCTGCTGGCTGCTGCTGCGGCTGCAGCTGATTGCCGAGCTTTGATAAATCTCAATGGGCCATTCTCACAGGCGGCGGCGGCGTTGTATTGGGGCCAGACATCAAATCAAAATCAACAGAAAAAAAAAAAATATTGAAACAATTGAAAAGTCATTGCTTGACTTTGACAGCTTGAATGCGATAATTTTAAATCAAATCAATTGAATATTGTCACAATTAATTTATTTATGAGATACACACACTTGGAATTGAGTTTCGATGTTTGTAAGCAAGCATTTCATTTCATTTTTTTCTGTTCGTGTTCTGAGTCTGGCCCGTCTGAATGCCAATTGATTTTTTATCGATTTTTAATTTCAGCCTGGGTGTTTTATGGCTGTCGCTGGAGACTTTTAAATTGATATTAAACCACGCCCTGAAATTCAAATTTATTTGATCTGAAAACGCTGCATACAAATTATGCAATTGAAATGCTGAAGCAAATACGAATAAACCCAATGCGATGTGATTTCACTTTGAAATGATAAACAGATTATTTGGCGAATTTCTTTCAATTGAACTGAATAAGTTTGCAATTTCTAGAAATTGAAAACAAAATCATTACTGATAAGTCACCATTTCCTTGTTTCAAGTAGCTGATAAGCCCCATTTTGAAGGCATTTTTAGTTGTGTAAGGTTGGATTAACATGTAATTGGTTTCGAATTGAACTGATTAGGTCATAGGTATTTTCAGTTATTTAGTTAATTTATAAATTGCAATTGATACGATGGGAATGCGACACTTGACAAGGTGTACATTTGACACATGATGGCTGACGAATGTTGCTGAATTTATAAAATCAAGTATTTATTTTTATACCTATTACTGTCAGAATAAAGAGGGGATACCCTGCTACTCAGTGGAACTTTTTTTTCAACCGATCATTCGATTCTTCGATCATCCGATTTTAACACAACTTTGTAGAAGTGTGTGAAATCATATTATATAAATAAATGCGAACTTTAAGGACATTTCCATTGAAACCAAACCAGTTTTTCTAACTAAGACTACTTTTCTGATTACTTTTCTATGACAGCTATACCATATACATGTCAAATTCTTACCAAATTTAGTGCAATCATGTAAAAGCATAGCAAACTAAGAAATACAAAGTTTGGAGGAATTTTTTTTAATAACAAAAAAGTTTTCCTCACTAAAACTAGTTTTTCGACCGATTATTCCTATGACAGCCATAACCTATAGGCATTCGATTTTAACAAAACTTTAAGGAATTGTGTGAAAGCTTATAAAATAAATAAATGCCAATTTTAAAGAGGTTGACATTGAAAACAAAAAAGTTTTTCTTACTAATACCATTTTCTAACCTTACTTTTCTATGGCAGCTATACTATATAGATGTCTGATTTCGACCAAACTTGGCAGAATCATGAAGAAGCATAGAAAACTAGTAAATGCGAAGTTTGGAGACGTTTGCATAAAAAACAAAAAAGATTTTCTCACTAGAACTAGTTTTTCGAACGATCATTCCTATGGCAGCTATATGTTATAGTAATCCGATCCGACAATCCGACAAATGTGCATCGTATTTGTACCAGAAGACTTCGTGCAAAGTTTGGTGAAGTTAGCTTTCAAACTGGCGGATGAGATTGCATAGATCGGACAGACCAACTTAGCTTGTCATGCTGTTCAAGAATATATATCCTTTATGTGGTCAGAAATGCTTCCTTCTATGCGTTAAAAGCATAAAAAACTAGAGGTAATACATTTTAGGCATAGACTTCTATTAGAATTATCTGCTCGCAGACCTAGAGTTATCTTTACAATTTGATAAAAAAAGAGATCTTAAATTGAAAATCTCTGATCTTTCATAAGAATCAGAAAAGTATTGCGAGTCATTAAGAGTATTAACTTCTGTTACAGGAATGTGGTGTCAGAGTGCGGTGTCTAGACTCTAGACTCTAGAGTATTAACTTCTGTCACAGGAATGTGGGGTCAGAGTGCGGTGTCTGTTAATGAATAAAACTATGCATATTTGTCTGCTTTTATTTCAGGGCACAAGTATTGTCAAATATATGAGTTCAGCATCTGCTGTCTTCTAACATAATGAACAATATGGTAACATTTATATTAAAGCTATGTTAAATAACAGAAAAGGAATGGGTATATCGGTGTAATAATTTGAATATCGTAAAATATCTTTTCCTTTTATCACACACCATGAATAAGATATGATATAGATTTACACCTCCGTTTAGAAACTTAATAGTGGAACTCCTTTATCCTTCTTGAGTAAAATACTTCAGGAAAAGTAACTCACTTCGATACTAGTTTCGCTCTCTTCGGCAGTTTTGGTGTTCCAATGGTAGCCAACAGCCCTGAGCTGGGCATGATGTGGCGCTGCGGGTAGTGTGTGAGCCTGCTGTGTAACAGTTCTTGGGTTCAATCATTATCAAAGTCCACCTGCTTAGAAACGTACCACCAAAAATATTATAAATAACACTGCTACCAGACACTTTCCAACAGTAAACTACCACAATATATTTCAACCGCATAAATCCTCTGTCTACGTTATAAACTCAAACGATCGGTCAGTGGCATTATTATACATACTTTAGTAAGCCGCAGTCGCCTTACTTGCAATCAACGGCAAGGAAACAAGGAATAAAATACGATAAATAAAAAAAAAAAAAAACAGAAACAAAATTATATAGAAAAAAATAAATGATTAAGTCGCCTGGTGAATTTATGACCCTGCAAGACCTTCAGCTGTAGTCCAGGCATAAATACTTCAGCTGTGATTACTATGGCACCCACCCAGCTCAGCACCAACATGGCCAACTAATATCTACAGAAAACAAACGGAAAAAGAAATACAAATACCTTGGGCCTTGTTGGGCACTTCAAAGGCAGCCGCCAAAACATTTTGGGAGCGCGTTTCGTTGGCGCTAATATATTATTGATAGATATATCAGTGATATATGTATACATGTGTCTGTAAGCGGCACTGGTCAGTGGTAAATTTGTTGTCGGCTGATATTTGGGCGTCATAAATAACTTGAGTCGCTTGACTTTGCATAAAATCGGTTTAATATTTCATTATGGCTTTTGGTTGAATAAAAATCCAGGCCAATCATCAAGCAAATATCGAAAATCGCTTGCTGACAGCAAACATTAATGTGTTTTCATTTTTTTTGTTTATATAGTTTTTAATTAACCATGTCAAAGTGTCAGATTAAGTTATGAAAATGATTTGGGGGGGAAATGGCTCACACTCAGAAAAAAAAGCATAATAAAATATATATAATTAAGCCAATTGATTAGGTAAATCTGAGAGAATTGAATCACTGTTTTTCTAGACTTTAAGAAGTTGGAAAACAAAATATGGCGACTCCAGAATGGTTTTCAATTCCCAAATAATAATTATTTTGCATTTAATACATATATCCTTATTTTCATGGCTTGAGTCAGCAAGCGAGATTTCAAACTTCTGCAAAGGCATGCCCACCGCTGCTTTAATCCAAAAACAGGAGTTTCTGCAACAGGTTCTGGCTCGGAAGGTTTTAGTACGGTTCATTATAGCTTAAGCGATGTAGAACTGAACCAACTGGAACTCTTGCTTGAAACTATACAAAATTTGACCAAGATCAAGATCCATGATAAAAAAAATTAATTCAAAAAAAATTCTAGAAAATAATTTCTATAAATAAGTTTCTATAAATTTTTTTTTGAGTGCAGCCTGTGGGATGAATCAATAGTCCCAACATATTCTGATATGGGAATTTTCCACATTATATTTCCACATCATCGGCATAAATATTTCATACTGCACTGTCAAGATAACCGATAAAGCTAAAGCCGCCTGCCTGTTGAGTGTGATATAGTCAGAAGTTGCTAAATATGGGGTTGACCTGCTGTTGCTGTGGCTGCTGTTTGTTGTCCATTGGCCACATTATTAAGCCAATTCAGCGGCAGCAGATAAATAAATAAAAATTTGAAACATTGCCGCAACAATAAAAGGCGACAGTACACGATTTATTAAACGAAGCGGCTGCTGTTGTTGCTGCCGTTGTTGTTTGCCTCTTCATTTGGTCCCGCAGCAGCAGCAACAGCAGCAGCAGCTGCCACCGTGTTGTTGCTCACATTACTCTTTTTTTGGCGTGGCACCGACACAAAGATACACACACAATACTTGAGGTTGAGGCCAAAATGACTAATGACCAGCGATTATCAAGCGATAAAAGGCAAAAAAAGAGAAGATAATTTATTATTGTTTTAAACATTTGTGTTTGGCGCTCAAACGAGATACATTTGTCTCCACTTTCCTGGGCTTTTGTTCATTAGGGCCAACTTCGAACTGGTAGAAATACTTAATACATATATGTATTTATATTCAAATTTCCCCACATTTTAGCATATGTTAGTTGGTGGCAACGGCGACTGCAACTTGTAATTAGTTGGCCTTTTATAACCCGCTTCTTCTTCCTTAGTTTTTTTGCTGTTGTTGTTGTTGTTGTTTTGGTTTTACTACTGTCTGAGTGTTTAAATTTGTGGCTACCAGAAACGGCAGCAGCCGCCGTTCAAAACAGACAACAATAATAAACTTGAAGATTCATGAAAGCGGCAAAAGGAAAATAAACAGTCAACGAGACGTAAATTTAAGTCTCTCAGTATATCATTTCTTTTGTTGGCCCGGCCCCTACTAGCTAATAAGAAAAACTATCCCAAAAACAACATACAAAAATGAAAAAAAAAAAGTGGAAACCCACGACCTTTGATTACACTTATTTATATAAAAGGGGAAAATCTAAAAATACTGCAGATTTAATTAGAGGTGTAGTAAACAGAAATCGTTTTTTTTTTTGGTTGTAATTGAGAGTTTATTATATATTGATTGATGCGATTTATATTAAATATGAGAGATTTTGTTCAAAAAATTTCAAAACCCTTTTATAAACTCTTTCAAAAATCTGTAGTAACCGATCTTCGCAAAACTGTGTTGAAAAATTAGTGATATTCGCAATTTAATCAAGCCCAAACGATGTCAGAAGCCGGTGAATCCCGGATTTTCTTAACCTAAGGATTGAAATATATCAATGTCTACATATATATTTAGATTGATGCGATTTATATCAAATATGCGAGATTTTGTTCAAAATCTTTGTGACATTTTGAAGATAATTTTTCAAAAACTCTTTCAATAACTCTTTAAGAAACTCTTTTAAAAACTCTTTCTGTAGTAAACGATCTTCGCAAAACTCTGTTGAAAAATTCGTGATATTCGCAATTAAATCAAGCCCAAACGATGTCAGAAGCCGGTGAATCCCGGATTTTCTTAACCTAAGGATTGATATATATATATGTCTATATATATATATTTTGATTGATGCGATTTATATCAAATATGATTTTGTTCAAAATCTTTGTGACATTTTGAAGATAATTTCTCAAAAACTCTTTCAATAACTCTTTCAATAACTCTTTCGAAAACTCTTTCAATAACTCTTTCGAAAACTCTTTTAAAAACTCTTTCAAAAAACTGTAGTAACCGATCTTCGCAAAACTCTCTTGAAAAATTCGTGATATTCGCCATTAAATCAAGCCCAAACGATGTCAGAATTTTCTTAGTCTAATGACTTGGTTCAAATTTTCCAGAGATTAAATTGAACTCCATATTCGACCCGCTCTTAATCCGAAAATTTATTGCTTCAAAAATTACTGCGATTGATTTAACCTCGATATTCAAATCTTATGATATCCCCAAAGATCACTTTTTCAAAGGCCTTTTAAATTTTCAAACCAGCAAGCCTTTGCCAGCCCGATTCTATCTTAAATAGACTTCAGCTTCATTCTCATGTCGACTTTGCTAAAACTGTTTGGGAATTTGAAGGGATTATACACAAAGAAGTAGATCTAAAATGAGAAAAGTTCTATTCGGTTTTGTAAACGGGCGAAACCCTCAATAAATTCTTCTTTGAGAACGTATTTTTGCATGAGTTATTGTAGTTGCCAGGGACGGTTTTATGACGTTTAGTCATTTACATGTGAGCGTACCTTTTAAGTGCTTTGACTACTTCTTCTTTAGTGAAAAGGAAGTATGACAGACTGGGTACTAGATAGAAGAGAGAACCAATAAAGCCTCATAGTATTAGAGAGAGAAATTTCGTGCTCTCTGGTTGATTCGCTCTTTTAAACTTTCTACTTCAATCTAAAGTGAGGATTATTTGACTTTTAAGTACGGTTCCGAAATGGAAATGGTCTTTTTCGGTTTGATAGACGACGCTATTTAGATTGGTTCCAAGCCTTTCGAGCTCGATCTACTAATGAAAATTTCTAACAACAAACTGTCAAACCTTTAAAACAATCAAATCTATGAGTTTTCTTCAAAAGGTTGGAACATTTTTCCTTCCAATTATGTTGTGATACTCCACTGAAGAAGAGTATACCCTTAAGGGGGTACCCAGATCTTTTTGGATGATTGTTGTTTTGTTTGCTTGGCTCGTTGTAAATGTGAATTGGGCGAAATTAAAAATATATTTATGACTTAAGTGGCAATAAATTATGTTTCTTGTTAAAATTCTATTGTTTCTGTGGATGGTTTTTAATTTTTGTTTTGTTTCTTTCCGCTCGGCTTTCTTTTTTTTGTTTTCAGTATTGTTATTTATTTTTTTTGAATTATTCACCATGCGCTGGCCACATAAATTTCGAGCATTGCGTTTTTCTGACATTATTTACGACTTGCTAATGAAGGTGGGGTACCTACCTAGATGATGATTTGCACAAACTGATGGCGATGATGATGATGATGATGTTATTAATTATGAAGAAAAAAAACAAAAAATAGTAGAAACATGGCAATCATTTATGACGGGTTCCGTACACAATAGATCGCAATTACTTATAAATCTGTCATGGCAAGGGGGGAATACTCGCTGATAAGACACCAGTCCACTTTAGTGAGCACATTGCAGGGTACTTGAAAGCAGATCAAGTCACATAAATTTTTCTTTTTTTTTTTTAGCAAGAAGTCTATGGTGTTGTTTTTTTGTTGTTGTTGTTTGTGTTGAACAATACTCGAGCTTGTTTAGGTTTATGTTTTTATTATTTGTTGGTGTCGTCTAGGGGTCTTTTGGGTTGTTTGTTATTTATTAAACACTTCGACAAGAAATAATTGGATTCTATTCAGTTCAGTTGTATGTATTTGAAATGTGTTTTGTTAGTTAACATTTTAAATTGATTTCTTTAATCAAATTGTAGAAGTTAAAAATGTTTAGAGTTTGCTAATGGAATTTAATTGCTTGTGACATCTTATTTGCAATTGGCAAATACTGGCTCTGGAGTGTCTTTTCAAGCAGAAAGTGCAGTTAAAATAGTTAGGTTCCCATTTAAAGAACTCTTAACAGAATTCCCAATATTAAGATCTGAGCAAACAAAACTTCTTTTGGCCTACTTAACAACTTTTTTTTGGGTAATTAGAAATCCTCTAAGTACCCATGCAACTCCATTATAGTGCATCGTCTCTTCGCTATGTTCAAGTCCACTTCATGAAACATTTTGAATATTTTGTCACGCTATCGAACATTAAATAGATAATCATTATAAAATACAGCTCATTCCCATGTTAATGTGTAAATTCAAATAAAATAGATTCTCATGTTTAATTCTAATCTAAATAAAAACCAATTAAAACTTAAAATTTATGGCGTCAATGTGCCACTTACTACTTAGCATTCATTGTAGGAAAAAATAATAAAATCTGGTACACGCGCCTTCAGTTGTCAGCCACTAATCATATTTTATGGAATTTTACGATTCGTTTGGGCAATTTAGAAATGTGTTTGTACACCAAATGAAGTGCAAAGGTATTATGTTTTGTTGTTAAAAGTAACCAAAAAAAAAAAACAAAAAAAAACAGCTTAGATAAACCCCTTCGTTGACGCATTGCCCAGCCGGTGACAAGTGTCAGTTTTGTATATATATATATACATATATATTTTGAAACCCCTGACAAGCTCTCTAGTAAATCAGAATAATATTATTACCAACATTTTTAATAGTAAGCACATGATAATAAACAGAGTGTGGAATTTCATGAGGAAAACATTGTCGTAGATTCCCCGGCCACCACTTGGAGTCTCGTGAACGTGCTGCCTTGACAGGCTGTCTAATTTTAGTAGCCACCCATTTGGTTAGTTTGTTTTCAGCATTTAGATAAAAACACAAATAGAAGATTGTGATCCAAAGATTTGCCAGACATTTCCCTGTCATGGTCTAGCCTTAGCTCACTGCAGCATTGTATATCACTTTTCTGCTGTGTTTGAAGATCTCATTGGGTTTATCGCGCAGCATTTGATGAGACAATTAACTAATTTGTGGGGTGGGTTTTCGTATGTGATTTATAATCATCTGGGCCAGTGTTAAATATACAAATTTAGTCTTAATGGACTGACAAGAGCACGCATGCAATCTCGTGATAAGTATTTAAATAGATTCACCCGAGATTTTGGCTGTTTTGGGACATTTTGGTTTCATAACCAGCGGTGAGCATCATAATCAAACAGATGGGGAAGGTTTTTTTGCCGTCTGCAAAAAGGAAAACATTTAGTTGTTCAGAGTTAATTGCGTCGCAGATCAACGGTGCTTGTATTTTGTTGCCCACCGCTGTTTTATATGATGATGAATTAATCAAAAATGTGTTCTAAAGTAGTTATCTTTTTGCAAAAATCTAAGAGAAAACAGTGTGAGATAAGTTGAAATCAAAAAATATTTCCAGTGATTTACATAAAAGGTTCTCATTTTGCGTTTTTTCAATAGGGTAAATCAGTGAAGGGCAATAAATTTTCATTTAGGAACAATTGAACAATTACAACAGAAAAACTAACCCCCATTAGCGAGTCTAGAGTCGAGAAACGAGACACATACTGCATGTTTTTGGTATTGTTTGTGGTTGTAAATAAATTTGTGTTTTTAAATCGTTTTGAAACGCGGCAATTGCACTTGTCGTTCAGCCTCCTTGTGCGGGATGGCGCCGAAAAGCAAGGCAATTTAAAATGCGTCTGCGTGGCGACAGTTGCCTCAAATTAGCTCTACCTAGAAAAAAAAAGATCCAAAAAGATCCAATATTAAAATATCCTTTCGATTATTTTCAGAAAATATAAGATTCATTTAACATTAAATGTATATTTTAATATCCAAAAATATTTATTAAGAAAATATACATACCAAATAGATACCGAAATCATCCAATGCATAATTCTATACCCTTGTAACGTATATAAGGAAGCATCTCCGACCACATAAAGTATATATATTCTTGATCATCATGACGAGCTGAGTTGATTTAGCCTTGTCTCTCTGTTTCTAAGCAATCTCCTCCGACAGTTTTAAAGCTATCTTTAGCAAACTTTGCACAACGTCTTCTGGTACAAATACGCTGCACATTTGTCGGAACTAGCCGGATCGGCTGACTATAACGGATAGCTGCCATAGGAACGATCGATCGAAAAACTAGTTCTAGTGAGAAAAACTTTTTTGTTTTCAATGCAAGCGTCTCCAAACTCTTTATTTACTAGTTTTCTATGCTTCTCCATGATTCTGCCTAGTTTGGTCAAAATCGGACATCTATTTAGTATACCTGCCCTAGAAAAGTAAGCTTCGAAAAATGGTCTTAGTAAGAAAAACTTTGTTGATTTTAATGTGAACCTCTTTATAATTTTCATATATTTATTTTATAAGATTTCACATAACTCTTCAAAGTTTTGTAAATATCGGATGACTATAACATGTAGCTGCCATAGGAATGATCGGTCGAAAATCAAGTTCTAGTGACAAAAACTTTTTACTGTATAATGCAAACGTCTCCAAATTACGTATGTAAATAGTTTTCTGTGTTTCTCCATGATATCACAAAGTTTGGTCGAAATCGGTTATCTATATAGTATAGCTGTCATAGAATAGTAGAGTCAGAAAAGAAGTCTTAGTAAGAAAAAATAGTTTGTTTTCAGTGGATATGTCCTTAAAATTAGTTAGAAAAACGTGCTGCAAGGGTAAACAAACTTCGGCCTATCAGAAGTTAACTTCCTTCTATTTTTTTTAAATTATTCTATATTTTATTTCGAATCAGGGGTCTGCAAGCCAACTTTGAACCGAACCGGTTCGAGCCCGGAACTTCGTTCCTGTTGCGAACCTAAAATTTAGCTTAGGTTCAGCAAAAGTACTCATTATAGACTAAAATTGCTAAGAATCTCGACTCTAAAGCATTTTCAATGATTTACAAAGCTCTTGCTCAACATTACATTGTTAATATTTTCCTACAAAAACTACGAAATGAATGAATTTTTGCTTTATAGGGTCGTTTTCTATTCTGCTAGACAGATCTATCTGTCACATAAACGTACAAATGAAAGAGCAAAATCTAAGCTTATCTGACACATATCAAATATTTACCGGCCCATAGTAAACTATATTTTGAATATTCAATATGTGTTGCACAAATTGATTTCGACCCAAAATCGATCTGATTCCCTTACGATTTGTGATTAAATTAACTCCTGAAATTAAGTAATATTTAGTAACTAAACTAAATAAATGTATGGCTATTTTTATATTAATTCAAGTTTCGAACCTGTGGACTGAAATTTTCGAACCTTTAACCAATGGTAAAATGTGGGTTCGAACCAGCGAACCGGTTCGCTAAAATATAAAAAAAATAAAATACTTGTGTCAACCTTTCCTTAGCATCAAAAATAGAACTAACTAATGGAGTAAACTGATGACAACTGATGTCGTTGTCGCTTGTTTTCCGCACTGCGCCTACTTTTATGCTTGTGGCTTATGGTCATGCCCAGAAGTACGTGCCAAAATGACCAAGAAGGGCCACAGCAAGCAAAAAAAAAAGATGAAAAAAAAGAACAAAACCAAAATGAAAATGAAAAAATGAAATGTCAAAGTCCCCCAAGCGTCCAAAAGCTCGTCAGCTTGTACAAAACAGTTAACAGTGGACAATGTTCAGGGCGGAATGATGGCGGAGCGGAGGTGCTGACGGCGATGGCGGCGGCATTTTTTGATTTTACTTTGCTGCTGACCAAAGCGCAAAATCACTTTTGACGTTTTTATTCTTATGTCGGTTGGGGTTTTTCTTTTTCTGTTTTGTGGAGCGCGCGCCTCGTTTCGTTTTCATTATCCGAAGCGCGTCCGAAATTCATTTCAAGTTTTGCCGCCGTCGCCGTTGCCGTTGCCGTTGACTTTGAGGCGTCTTCAGAGGCCTGTCCAACTGTTGGCTTTTGGCTGGCTGGCCAGCGCGTTAAGTCCAACATAAGTCGGCCTAAGCGTTTAAAAGCCTAAACGAATGCATGGACGAGTGTCCAACTGTGTGTGCGAGTGTGTGTGTGTGTCATTGGGCAACGGCAAAAATACAAAATACATAATAATCATCATCATCGTTCCCCTCCCCAAACGCAACATTCAAGAGGGAGACCCGTTCAGCTGTCAAGTCGGCTTTTATTTTGCGCTCAAAACTTAGACCAACTTGACAGTTGGAAGACAGTAGTGTTTATAACGTCTCCACTGCCCCTCGCACTCCAACCGCAAAAACAAAAATGAGACAAGACTGACAGCGGCTCAGCAAAAGAGTTAATACTGTGATTAAATGACCAGGAGAAGTGCCACTGTCAGTCGAGCAGACAGCGGACAGATACAGATGGCCAGATGGTGGGCGGCTTAAATGTTTGACAGCTTTGGATGGTTGCCGACGACGACGACGACGACTACGCACAGTGGAGCCTCAGGCCGAGGCGGGTTTAAAATATCAAAAGATAATTGGAAACGCAAATACACAAAAGTTCATTACGTAGACACGGTGCACCATTAAGCACCTGTTCGGAGTTTAATACAAAAAATCAAAAAAAGGAAATATTTTTTTAAAATATAAAACTGTTATGATTCCTGCATATATCTTTTTCAAAGGCAACTTTTTAAGATCGTTCATAGATTGTTGTTACTTGACAAAAGTTTTTTCGTTATTTGTATAATATTTAATTTGGATCTGTGGTTTTTGGACAGAAGTCCATTTTATACCCTTGCAAAGGGTATTATAATTGTGCCCAGAAGTTTGCAACGCATAGAAATATTCATTTTCGACCCCATAAATTATATATATTCCTGATTAGGGTGACAAGCTGAGTCGATTGAGCTTTGTCCGTCCTTCTGTCTGTCTGTTTCTACGCAAACTAGTCTCTCAGTTTTAAAGCTATCGAGCTGAAATTTTGCACAGAGTCTTCTTTTTGCTGCACACTACTAATATGTCGAAACCGACCGGATCGGACGACTATATCTCATAGCTCCCATAGGAACAATCGGTCGAAAAACTAGTTTTAGTGAGAAAAACTTTTTCTTTTCAATAATAACGTCTCCAAACTATGTAATCGGAGGTTTTCTATGTTTTTTTTTTATTATTTTACCAAGTTTTATTAAAATCGGATAACTAAATGGTATAGCTGTCATACAAAATATATGTCTGAAAAACAGTCTTAGATAGAAAAACTTTTTTGTTTTTATTGGTAGCATACTGCAATTTAGTATTGGTTTGTTTCACATGCTTTCACATAATTTTAAAAATTTTTGGCCAAATCGGATGACTAAATCATATAGCTCCCATACGAATAATCGGTCGGAATATTGGAAAAAGAGTATTTTTTGAAAATATTTAAGCGAGCACCTCTAAGGGCTTAAAAACATCGGCACAGACGAAGTTAGCTTAGGTTTCTCGTTAAAATCGTTCATGGATTGTTGTTACTTGACAAAAGTATTTTCATTATTTGTATAATATGTTGTTTGGATCTGTTGTTTTTTAAACATAAGTCCTTTCTTTGTATGTATAAGAACGGCTCGAGACATCTGCTACTTTCTATCTTCTACTTGAAGTTGTTGTTGATTGACAAAAGTCTATTTTAATATGTATAATGAACCAAAATGATGAAAAACTTACTCGTCAAAACCCAAAACAAAGCTCATATCATTCTGAAATGTGGCTTAAAGAAAATGTTTCTTAATACCAGTTAAGCTTCCTTAGACTTTTCCCCACTTTTTAAGTTGTTTACTTTGAAAACCACCCTCTTAAACAGCGAAATCATAAGCCAAATAACCCTGCTCCAAATGATAATTAAGCTTACATCAATTCTTAATGTGCGGAAATCGAATTAAGCCTATGACTGAAAAACTGCTCAAGACACCCATGCACATTGCGAAAAATAAAAGAAAGAATGAAAATGAATAAAAAAAAAATTGTTTATAAATTATTGATTAAATGACAATGCGCTGTCAGAATTTGATTTATGGCCCCGGGGCGCGAGACACGCAAGGCAAATATGTGTGGGCACGAAAATACATTGAAAAATTGTTAAGCAAACAATAAAAGATGGCCGCTGACGCCGTTGATGACGGGGGTCGGACCTCGCCCCTCTTCTCCATGTACGATTTATGACAGCAAATTATATGTGAAAGGCAGCTCCACCAAATGCGTAGCTCAAAGTTATACAACAACAACAACAGCAACAGCAGAAACAATCACCGAAAAAGAGACTAAACAAAGTCGCCTGTTTTTATTAATTTATCATTGCCTCGGCCGCTGCTGCTGTTGGACAACAGCGAAAAAAGTGACATAAAGTCAGTCATCAATCAAAATTACGAAATGAAAAGGAAAAAAAAAAAATAGCGGCGGCAATAAATTAACGATAAAAGCTCCATTTCGAACCGAGAAGCCATGGGTAAGCGTTGGGCAGTATTTTCAATGGCTTTTCAATTAACGCCTTGCCCGAAAGGGGGCCGAAGCAGTGAAAGAACTGAAAAGATTCCCGTGGGGAATTTGGGAAATTTATCTACTTAAGCAAATTTAATTCGTTTCCTTCAAACGCATTTATCATAATTATGATCGCCATTTTGGGAGCCCTTATGGAAATATAAGTAGGAAAATCGTAAATAATTAACAAGTTTTACGGAAACCGCTATACTCGGTAGCTATTTGTACTTAAAGACATAAAACAAACTGCATACCTTGATTATTCTAAAATTCGAATCTGTTGAAAATCCATGAACTCTATTCCGAGTAGACATTTTGGCAAAATGCAAAAGCTTTGCTCTAAAAAGAGCGAATAAGTGTAATGAGTCAAGAAGTCAAGAAACTTCTTCGCAAGCAAAGCTCAGCAGAACTTAAAAGATAGGCCGTCAGTTGAATCGTAGAGCTGCTGAATCTTCGAACAGCCGAGCAATCGACAGCAGCAGTTTGCTGAACACCTGCCATCCTAGGGTACTTTTGAGACTAAGGAACAATCGAGGCAGGCCTGAGATCAGCAGAAAAACCAGAGCAGGCTAGCAATCGACGGCAGAAATTTGCTTAGCTCATCGTATACCAGAGTACTTCCAAGATTCGGGAAGAATTGCAAGCTCGGCGCAATATCTAGGACAGGTAGAGATCTGCAAAATCGGTGGAGCTTAGAATATTATGAAAATTTTGGCACTTAAATCTCGAAATTTTCAGAAGCTTTATATATTATATAAAATAAAATTTTGACAAATGTAGACTGGTCAATTGGAGAGACTTTTTCACTCATCTTATGAGTTCAGTTTATTCTAGAGACATCTGATGGTGCGGGCTGATAAGATAGAACTTTATAATGTGATTGGATAAGGGCAGCAAACCCTAACAAATTTTCGGAGCTCCGGATTGCGGGCTCAAACCAAAATGTATCAATGGATACGATTCGGAAATTGTGAGATTAAGATATTGGGGCGAAGGTTTTGGTCCGAACCTTGGTTCGGCTCAGCTTTATACAAGTTCATATACCCTAACGGCCCTAACCTGACACAAACTGCCCGTAAATGGAGTCGATATTGGGTCTAAAGTGATTTGTAGAACACATCTCATGACATTATTCTATATATAATTTGCTATAATATAATAAAATTCCATTTCGTAGTCTAAAATATCTCTTTGCTCATATATTGTGAATGATTTATTAACCTTTGGAGTAAAGAATTTTATAAAAAACAGAGGCTTATATCTACTATAAGCCGTTTTTATAGATTTAGGACCGTTTTTTAATCTACTACATAGAGCTATCTGTCACATAAACCCACAAAAAACCAAGCAGATCTTAGTTTATCTGACACATATGTAGAAAACCAGAAATCGGCCCTTAATCAGTAAACTTTCCTGCCTTAGTTGTACAAAATAGTCAGGATTAAAGAAGAAGTCACTAGGCAATAGGCCTAATTTTTTGTATGTCCATGATTTGTCTTGAACTGAACCGAAATTTTAGGTTCAGGGTCAGCTTTTATGCCTTAAGAGGTTCGGTTCACAGTAAAATAGAAGTCGGAATTTCGGGCTTTCAAACCAGGTTTGCAACCCTGGTTTAGATTACCATAAAGATTTGAAAAAAAGGGGGTTGTAGCTACTCAAAAAATGCCAATATTTAGAGAAAGCCTCAATACTTTGTTCAAATAGTCCACCAACCCGACATTTTCTCTGAAGTGAAAGTGCGTGCATAAACATCTTTTCATTATATTTGACTTACACTCAAAAAGTTGACTATGAATTTGTTTTCAATTAATGAAATGGTATGGCGATGTCAATTTAAAATATACAAACCATTAATCTCTCATTTTGCTGCAATAACAGCCCAACTTTGATTAGGTAAATATAAGAAATCAAGTTTCATTGTTTGGTAATGTCCATATGAACTTTAATTTGAACAAAAGCAAAAGGTGACATATTTAAAACTCTAACTATTTGAATGCAAGTATAGGCAGCGATCTGCACTAAAATGTTGGACTAGTTCAATCAAGAACCCTCGCTGAACTTTGTCGCCTACTTTGCAGCATCATTAATTAGTACTCTCGACATGTTTTATTTCATTTTTCCAAATACTTTTGTAAACAAAATCATTAAAGACCCACACACAGACACACACACTCTCTCATGCACATCCATAAATCTGGCATCATAAATTATCAACGCAATTATAAATCGCTGGCATTTTGCTGAACAGCTGAAGCTGTTCCGCTCGACTGCCGCCGCCGACTGCTAGATGAGTCTCAAACTGCTACTCAAAGTGAGCCAAGTGAGAGGAGAGGTTATCAAAACGCCATAAATCAGTTTTGTTTAATATATTTTATAGCCAAGCGACACCCAAAGCAACGGACACTGCGAAATTCTTTGCCGGCCGAACAGACATTAAGTCTGTTAAACATGAGAAAAATGCGCATTATATGGTGTAAATCAATGCCGGACGTCGCAATGTCGCTGCCGCCTGACGTGCAGATTTATTTCCATTTATTTAAAAGTGAAAACTGGAAATTACGATACGCCGCTCGAGACATGGTGGATTATAAATCTCCTGCCACGGTGTTATTGTAAGTATTTCATGAGTCAAACAGAGGCACAACGCGATATATATATGGCTGTTAGCTAACACAGACGGTAGCGGGATTTTGTAAGCATAACATTCAGAGTGTTGGAAAACAAATAAACACAGCGTGTTACACTTGATAAACACTGTGCCAAAGATGTGTGTGTATGGAAAGAAGAGACATATCACACGGCACAGTTTAAGTGCCTGGCAAATATTTGCACAGTTGGTTTGGTTGGGTTGAATCGTTCAACGGTGGCACAGAGAGAGAGAGAGGGAGAAATGGTTTCGAAAGTGCTTGCTGCCTGCAGTTGTTTGCACAGAACCAGTAGTTAATCTGCGGGTATTTACACCTCTGGTGCCCAGATGATGATTGTAAATCTAATGTTTAATACATTAAAAATGTCAAAAAAAGGAAATGATCATACATCATTGTGGAAGGGCACCACTTGACTCTGAAGCAACCTAGTTTACAGTGAGATTTCGTTGAAAAACAAGTAAGAAACTCGGTCAAAACCGACTTTTATAGTCTCTCTTACAGAGATAGTGTATGCGCAGTATGAATTTTGAAGCTGTAAGCAGCTATGCTGCAGTGAACATTCTTTTGCTCATAGCTCGTCAATTATTTATCCGATATTTACTTAGCTTTTGGCTGATCGAATAATAATTTTTATTATTGAACTAGCTGACCCCGTCAGACGTTGTCCTGCGTTAATATAATTTTGTGTATTATTCTATTATACTGCTCAAAAAAAAACATATATGTGTTCGAGAGGTACCCGAATCAGTTGACCGATTCGGACCATATTTGTTATCAGCCTTCCTCTATTCATGACGAATGTCTTTATAAAGTTTCATCCAAATCGGTTAAGTTTAGGTCAAGTTATGGTGCAAAAAAGCCGTGGATGGCAAATTACGCGATCCCTGTGTAACCTACCAGAATCAGCTATAGATATAAACCACCTACGCTGTTACTACTACACTCACACTTCATCGAAATCGATCCAGCCGTTTGGGAGGAGTGAGGTAACAAAGCCATGTAAGGAAGAATTTTATATATTATATTAAGATATGTTCAGAAAGTACGAACGTTCTGTCTTCAAAACTGTGGGAGGTATGAAGATTTTTTCAAATAGAGGGTGCGGGAGAGGGCGTGTCAAAAATTGATCCGCCTGGAAGTAGAAGAAGTATCTGTACCCTACTTATAAAACATCTATACACTCAGAGAAGAAATAGAGAATTTCATACTTGGATCAAGAATTTTCGAGATCAATAGTTCGATAAGAGTGAAAATTCTCGATCCAAGAGCGAAATTCTTGATCCAAGTATGAATTTTTGATCTCGGTTTTCTTGATCCAAAAGCTTCAATTCTTGATCCAAGTACGAATCAGTCTCAAAGCAAGCACATGAGTTCTTGGATCAAGTGCTGAACATACTCGTTTTCAAGATTGCTCAATTTTGAATCAAGGGCAAACAGCATTATCAAAAACCGAGAATGTTCTTCCAATTATCAAGAGCTCATCACATTTAAGAGTAAGATCGTTTCCTCTTGAATCAAGAGCTTCAGAGATTCCAACCATACAACAACTCAAAATCAGTAGATTTTCCGATTTTGTTTAAATGTATTTCATGGAAAACTAATTGTTGAGCCATGTTGCAACTTTTAGCCGGCTTGAGGAATACACACCTCAAAGCAGCATCAGTACATCTGTGTGAACTAACAGTCGAACACAAAGGTCTCTCCATGCCAGCAATGCCATAACAGGTTGGGAATTCCAAAGCAACATGAGTGCAAAAATCTATTACGCTCTCCGCTCGATAGCTTCCCCACACCCCTCTCCCATATAATTCAAAACTGTAAGAGCAGACTCAAAGTTATTCTCTCAAATGTGCTTGCTCTCCTCTCTCAGTTTCTATACCTCACTTCCCTCGCCTAAAAGCACCAAGCTAAGAACGTATTTAGCTCGATTTCAAGAGCAAAATTCTTGAAAATTTAAGAACTAATAAATATTTTTTCAAGAGCGTTTGTTCTTAAGTTATTCGTTCTACTTTTTTCTGGGTGTATCTATAAGGTTGTAAGTCTGAGATGTTTCCTTTTGACTGTTACCTTTGCACAAACTAAATACACGCTGTGTACCTTGATATAGAGCAAACAAATTGCAAAAAACTCATTTAAAATTATACAAATAGTCTCCGTCATTTCAAACTACCCTCAAACCTCCAGTCTGACATTACTTTTCCTTTCATTTTCATCCCCAACTAAAAATGCCTTTCATCATGTTCAACCCAAACAACCACACAACAGTGCAAACACCTTGTGTTTTGCCTTTCAGTCATTAAGTCATTTACATATTTGGCAACAAAATGTCATCCATAAAATATAAACTAAGGCAACTCAGAGGAGAGGAGACAACACAACGCGCCGCGAAGATAAATGAAGACGCAGCTGCCGCGGCTACATCAACGCTAATTGCTCTTGTGCATTTTACAGATACACGAGCAGAGCTCAGCGACTCGAAGATATATTCAAAATCATAATTCATTTTTTTTTTTTTTTTTTTTTCATTTCACTCTGCTCTTCTGCCGCCCTGCTGTGTGAGTGTGACGAGTATGGCGAGCTGGAGGAGCGACAGCAGAAATGTCAAAATGCATTAACATTTAATTGAGGCTAATTTAAGGCGAAATATTTCGCTTGGCATATATGAAAATTTATGCGTCTCATTTCGGGCCAGCTCTTCACGGTTCTGTATACATTTGAGTTTTTTTCTTTTCTTCTCCTCTGCTCTTTCCTTTTTGTCAGCCGGATATGTTGAGAAATGAGCGCATTTTGTAAAAATGTCACATTACATTTAATTTATGCGACGCCAACGCTTTGCGTTTTCGAATCTTTGCAGTTCTTTTCACTTGAAGTGTTGCGTGAAATTGTTTTGATTGCCTGAACAGAAATTATGCACTGGCTCCCCTTATCATGGCAATGTGGTGGACCAACTATTTGTCGAGTCAACTGTTTGATTGACAGACATGCGAAAAGAATTTCATGTCAAATTTGACGAGAGTAAGGACTGGCCACTGTTTTGGCTTCAAACTGAAACAATTGAAAATGGTTTTAGGAAAGGATTTGGCATATATTTTTTGTATAAACGGGGTTACTGAGGTAGGTCTGCATCTTAGAAGCTGTGTACCAAGTTTCCAAACAATATATAGTGTTCTAAAAGAGCTGAACCTTAGACTTAACGAATGAATGTTAGCATGTAGAGGGGCAGCAGCTGATAGCAGGGTGGTATGATGGGCTGGCATCATTGAAACATAAAAACTAAATCAGCGGTGGGCATTATTGGTTTTTTAATGATTTCCTTCAACTTGTGCTTGTTCATGCAATCACCTTATACAATTTTTATTCACTGTTTGTACCCTTACAATGATTTAAGATAGCTGAATTCAATGAAATTTATGGGTACTCTTTTATAAAAAATAGTGCAAATGTAGAGTAACCCACCAAATACTGTTTTATTCAAGAACCGCAAACCGCACCGGCTTAATATCAGATTTCCCGAACCGAACCGAAAACCACAAATAAAAACGGTTCAGTTCGGTTCAGTTCTCTGACGAGTTTAAAGGCGTTAATTGCTTTCCTCAAGCTAATGATGCTTAATTATTTGAGAATTTGAATCGTTTCCCTAAGATTATTTTTATACGACAATTCGTTGTACCCTCTACATCCTCAGCGATGCTGTATCGATATGGCTTTTAAGTTTGACTTGACAAAAATGTAACTACATGTTATCCTGCAAGTCTTTTGCCCACCGATCTCTTAATATACCTGTCATCAATCTGGTCCCCTTTGAAAATGGGAAAGGGGGGACCATGAAGTTGTGCGAATGTAAAGTATAATATTAAAAGTATATATTAAGTATAAAGTATATATATTCTTGATCAGCATGAACTGCCAAGTCGATAAAGCCATGTAACCGGACGGACGCGTCTGTCTGTATGAACGCGTCGATCTCAGAGACTATAAGAGATAGACCCACAAATTTTTGCATGAAGGTAGACTTATGCTGTACGCTGATCAAGTTGTTTCAGATTTGGAATATTCCCCTCGTCCCCCTTTTATCCCCAAAAAACCAAGACCTCCTCTAGACATCCTAGACCTAAAAAACCGTCAGATCCACAATTAGTTAAGTTAGAGCCTCGTGGCTTAGTATACATCAAGCTAGGCTCAACATCTATCTATTCTGAAAAGTACAATCAGATCGGACAAAAAACACCGGAATTATAAGCATAACAGTTGAGCTGATAAAAGCACCCCCCCTCCCAGTTGTTGGTCAGGACTAGAAAAAAGTGTTGCCCACATTTGGGATGATAATTTTGTTACAAAAACAAATAAATGAAAACAAATGAACAGGGTATTTTGTGGTCGGGAAACTCGACTGCAGCGCCCTTACTTGTTTCTTTTTCTAGTGGACAATATTTTAAATTTTCTCGAGTACCTCTGTACCTTAGTTTTTTCTCATAAAATATGATAAATATTCTCGTATTCTTATTCCTTTCTTTAGCCAAAATTCTCTGTTTCGAACAGCATATGTCTTGGAACTTATAGATGAATCCTGCAAATCTGAGCTCATTAATTTTGGACATTCTTCTAAGATCTTAGGGAAATATTCAATTTCGAAAAGGGTTCGAAAATCACTTTACGACATAAACTTCAATATTTTATAATGTGCCTTTGTGAACCACTGAAACCTTATAATGAACCGATCCGGCGGTTCAGAAACTGTGTGAAACACTAAACCGAACCAGGTTGTTTTATTTATTTATAATTTATTTAATAGGCTGATGGCTTTACTTCTAGGGATATATAGACGATCTCCGAACTTTGTGCTGCTGCCTTACTATTTCTATTTATTTTTTGGAAACTAAAACAAACAAATTATTGTCGACTTTTTAACAAAATGATAATGGCCCACATGAAAACGATATGCAATTTGTTTCCTAAAACAAAATTCCAATTTTTTTTTTTTTTCAAAAAAGCAACATAATGCCTTTCGGCCTATAACTCTCTCTTTCACTCCGAGCATGGAAACAATTTTTCTTCATACGATTCACCCGAGAAGATAAATTGCTTTTTCTTAGTCATTTCTAACTACAGCTCTTAACTCGAGGCAACACCCAGGCAAGCAACAGTGCCAGTGCGGCCAGACGGGCCATCAGTCCTCCTCTTTGTCTCAGTCAGCAGTCAGACCTCCTGCACGTCCGTCATTCAGTCAGTTTGTCATGCCTTCCAGGCATGGTTGCTGCCGCCGCCGCTGCTGCTGCTGTGTGTGTGTGTGGGGACTGTCAACGGTTGCTGTGTGTGTGTGTGTGTGTGTGAAAGCTTTGAATTTATATGCCAGTGTCAGTTGTCAATCACATTTGCAAACTGTCACACATGCGAGTGAGCAAACAAAGTGAGCGAGCAACATATTAATCTTTGCCAACAACAAGGATACGGGGGATACCCCAAAATAAAAAGCAAAAAGGAAACCATGACGGGGTGTTGCCGCGGAAACAGGAAGAAAGCAGACGTTGACAGCCATAAGTAATGCAAAAAAATTACTTTATAATGGAGTGCGAAAATGAAAATTGCGACCGCAGCAGTGTGAGCTTTTTCCACTGATTGCTACAAGCAATTTGAGGTAAGATAATCAGGGGCTGGCGGCTTATATGGGGGCGAAGGCAACATGTTGCTGGTGCGGTGCTGTCAGGAGCCATACTTTGTCGCTGGACTGACTGTTAACTGTCAACTGTATTTCAAATGCGATGCGCTGACACCTCACACACAAACACACACACACACTCACTCACAGCAGCCATCGGGATGGGTGCACAACGCACAGTGGGGCCATTTGATTTGAGAGGTATCGAAAGACTTAACTACTGAAGAATAGAAGAAACTGCTTCTCTTAGATTTAAAACAAGAAAAGAGATCGCAAAGACTAGACTTGATACCGAACCAGGCCAAAATTTCAATATATTCTACAGTTTTTGTGACATCCTTTTCTGCCAAAGACTCCACTGTGCAATGGCAGCACATGATGGGACCCACCCACAATACGCCTCTACAGCTGACAGGCTTCTGACAGTTTTTGTTGTTCACGCGAGTAATTCATTTTATGCTGCCGGGGAGCAACCAGCAACTGCTGCTGCTGCTGCTGCCGTCGTTGCTGTTGCTGCTGTCACCTCGCTGCTTCATTTCACATCACAAAAATGCCAAGCAAAGCGACGCCCGTTGACATGTGAGAGACGACGACGACGACGAGGCGCTGCCAGGACATGCCCATGAAACGTCCCTGTGACAAGTGACAGTTAAGTTGATGTTGCTGCCGTCGCGACGTAGCTGCTGCTGCTGCTGTTGCTGTTGTTGTTGCTCACCAGCAACGTAATTCATTTTGCATGTGCGTGCAAAATTTTCAAGCGTATTTATTACGTAAATTAACAACAACAACAAAAACAACAACATGGGGGAAGTCGTCGACGACGACGGCGATGACGACGACAGCAGGATGTTCATGACGCAGCGGAAATAAATTTTGCGTGAACAATACAACGCATTACACTGCAGGTTAGGTTAGTTTTTTTGAGAGAGCCTGCGAGCTGGTTGGGAAATTAATGGCAGCCCCCCGAGCAGCTGACAGGCACAAAAGCAGGAGGAGCTCACATGCTAATGAGCCGTCAGCAGAGGAGACGAGCTGTCCTGAATGGGAATGGAGGCGGTCGGGCGGGCGGATGCATGGTGGGCAGGAAGTGAGTGTCAGCTGAATGAAAGCGAGGCGAAAACGCGCTTTTCGTTGTGCAAAAAAGAGTGGGTGAGGACATGATAAGTGAACTACTGTTGACTTTCTGCAAAAAAGATAGTGTGAATTTCATATAAACGAATATTGGATAATCAAGTGGGAGAGGATTTTGAAAGTCTATACATGACCAACTCAAACTTGATTAACGTAATTCACCATAAACCTATAATATTACCAAATTTCGAGATTTTTATGAGCAGTTCGGTCCATACCTGCTATTTAACAGGGTACAATTGTCATTTATCAATTCTTTATAACAACACTGGGCTAGAAGGACTAGTATATTGAAGGATTGGTCGTGATGCCATATGATTTTCGTATGTTGAACTTGAAACTGATTTTGGAAATGGTCCATCACGTCTTACCTTTTGAAAATTTGATCTGCTTGTACGGCATATTTTGACCATTTTTATACCCTTGCAGAGGGTATATTGATAGTATATAGTAGTATATAGTATATATATAGTACATAGTATAGTATATTCCATGTCCGTCCGTCTGTCCGTCTGTTTCTAAGCTATCTCCTCCGTCAGTTTTAAAGCTATTGCTAACAAACTTTGTACGAAGTCTTCTGGTACAAATACGCTGCACATTTGTCGGAACCGGCCGGATCGGACGACTGTAACATATAGCTGCCATATGAATGATTGGTCGAGAAACTAGTTCTAGTGAGAAAAACTTTTATGTTTTCAAAGAAAACGCCTCCAAACTTTGTATTTCTTAGTTTGCTATACTTATCCATGATTCCACTAAGTTTAGTCTAAGTCGGACGTCTATATAGTATAGCTGTCATACAAAAGTAGAGTCAGAAAAGTAGTCTTATTGAGAAAAACTTGTTGGTTTTCAGTGGAAATGTCCTTCAAACGAGTTAGAAAAACGTGCTGCAAGGGTATACAATCTTCAGCCGAACCGAAGTTAACTTCCTCTATTTCTTAGCTTTTAAATTAACTCTCCCAAATATTTCTGTGATTTTTTTAGGTTATCTTAGTAGTCTTAAGTAGTTCAAGTTAATGTCTGTCTCCGAACTTCTGCGTTTGACTGCTGTCACTCTGCTGCCATCGATTGCTCGCCTGTTCTAAAAGCTTCGACAGCTCTCCGATCCGCTAGACGGCCTACCTGTGGCATTCTCTGCTCGAAACGCTATAATGTACAAAAAAATCCTATAAACTTATTTCTGTTTTGGCCGAAACTTAACATTTGAAAGATCACTTAAGGATCACGTCCCAAATTTGGTTTATTCTGTTCGAAAAGTAATTTTTTTGAAGGTGGGAATGTTTCAAAAATGCATTTATCTGGTTTCAAACATTTTTAAAGTACTAGTTCTGGTTTTTAGAGATACTAAGACTCAGGTTCTTGTTTGATCCTCTTCTGTTTGGTCTAGCTTATCCTTTATATATTGAAGATTTTGTCAGACATTGATATTTCAAACTTAAAATCTTTTGAATACAGTGTCTTTTCTTCGAAATTATGAACCAAATATAAGAAATATAATGATTCTTAAGCGAATAAGGGAGAATGTCTATAAACAAATAGAATAACTAAAAATTCTATAATGAATTCACTTTGAAAGCTGTGCTCCTGACTAATGTTGGATTGAGTTGAAGTAGCACGACTGAATAATAAGAATATCGTTCCTTAAAGCTCCCTTAGGACTTCCAAAGAGGCAATGTTAACTGATGTCGGTCAAATTAACAGGATGATGGGTAATTGCAGGAGCTGTACGGTGTATATGGGCTTCTATAGAGAGCTCGAACTCTTCTGTGGGGGCTTATAAAGTGAACTTTTGCTTTTGGCCAGCTCAACAAAGCGAATCCAGAGTGATCCTAGCTTACAGCGTCCCAACCTCCTCGTGGGTAACCCACTGGTAACAGAGCAATACACCAGCAAAGCTGCTGGCTAAAGTGAACGGCAAACCTTAGAGTTAATAAGATTGGGCCACCTTAAAAATACTCCACCAATGAAAATTCTGATAACAAAGCCTCGGATAAGCACCCAATAGCTTATCTATCCGTCTAATTTTTTGTTCAAAAGAGTTTTAACTCAAAGGACTCGTTCAAAATACCAACCATTCAGTGATTGAAATGCTCAGTCTTAGTTTGATTTAACCAGCATAGACTACAATCCATGATTCAATATTTTGTATCTCAATTATTCAGTTATTTGGAAGCAACTCACCAAGCACCAGCAATTTGACCTGGTCAACTGGTGATGTGTGAGGCAATTTGCCTCAAGGTATGGCCAATCGTCGCTTGACATTTTCTACCTGTCCTATCGAGAGCAGCATAAAATATGCCTTTTTATAGAATTTTGCATGGCCTTTTCCCTCTTCTCCCCTGCACTCTCGGCCCAGGCTGTCTGTGGTTGTCCTTTTTGCCCCGTTGCGGCCGCTTGTCATCGTTACTGTCTGCTTTCGGCAGGGATTTGTAATATTATGCTGTCAAGTCGAACATGCCCACTGACAGTTACCAACTGTCTCTGTCCCTGTCCCTGCCTCTGCCTCTCTGACGGTTCGTGTTCTGCTCGGTACGGTTGGACGCTTGACTTGAGTGTGTAAGCCGACATGGGGTTACACCCCATCCTGCAGGAATCGTCGGGCGGGTTGCCAATTACACTTTTTGACGCCAGGCGGCGTGCGCGCAAGGAAGGGGGCGTCGACATCAGTTGGGTTTCGGTTTGATGCTAACAAATAATGACATGGCAATTTGCAGATTTCACAGCGGGCCTCATAGAGTTCTATATATGACGGGGCTACATACTTGAGCATCCGCCAGTTGAGTTAACAAAGTCAATTCGAACTTTGTTTAGCCATTGGGCGTTGCTGCCGTTGCTATCAGTGACACGTCCAGGTGGGGTGGCTGCCATGGACCGCCTGCCAATGTCAGTTAGCTGAAAGTCCTGCTGTGCGAGGGCTCAAACAGAGAATTGATTTTCTGTGGGTTAAAAAGCTTGACAGGAGCTCGACCTGGTGCACAGTGGTCGTCGGTTGTTGTTGCTCGGGGTGAGTTGTCGGAGTTGAAGCGACCTCCTGCCGCGATGCTTGTCAAAATTTCTTTGTCTGTTTTTGTGTTTCGACAAAAATTAGAGAAGTTTTTTTCTTACCAAACTCCGGCTCCCGCCTTAAGCCGCCGCTGCATTCCACTTGTCGGAGTGAAGGAAATCACATAAATTTGTGTAACATTAAACGGGTCGTCGTGTCGGTTGTCTACTGTCGGTCGGTCTATGGTTATGATCAACATTTCACAAATTTTACGAGCCGTTTTTCAAATTGATAGAAACATTAACGAGGCACTTGCCTAGATCTGGTCTGGTTTTCATTCGCATTGGCTACCAACAGGGAACTAGTTTATGCCCAGAGTTTATGCCGTCAGTGGATGCGTCTCGTTCATTTTGAATTGCGCCGATATGTCTGTAAATTTATTGCACTTCCTTTTGCATATAATTTTCAAATTAAGTGTTGCTTCATGTAAATTGATACATTTTACGAATGCTTTTGCCTGGCCCAAGTTGATAGAGAGGAGGAGGAGGAGGAGGAGGAGGAAGCCGGTTTACAGTATTCAAGATGAAGTCATAAGATTAGGGTTAAATTGAGTTGGGAAAACGCAGTTTGGTCTGTTTATCGGTCTAGTTTATCTCTTAAGAATAGATGGTTTATACCTTTTGGACATTTATAGTAATCTTGATTATTTATCAATCCCCCCCAAAAAAAAAAATAAGAATCGAATGAACAATAATTAAGTTATGAGCAAAGGAATGTTCGCTGTCAGCTTTCAGCTGCTACACAGAGAAGAAACAGAATAGTAACCAAGAAATCTTAGGTAACTTCGTCAGTACCGAAGTATTCATACCTTTTCGACCGATCGTTCGTATGAGAGCTATATGATATAGTCATCCGATTTGGACAAAAATTAGTAGAATTAGGTGAAAGCATATGAAACAAACAATTACAAAGTTTCAGGATGATTCCATTAAGAACAAAAAAGTTTTTCTAACTAAGACTGTTTTTCAGACCCATCTTTTGTATGACAGCTATACCATATAGTTCTCCGATTTTTATCAAACTTGTCAGAATTATGAAAATGCATAGAAAACCTAATAAAACGAAGTTTGGAGACCTTTCCATTGAAAATAAAAAAGTTTTTCTCAATAAAACTAGTTTTCCGACCGAATGTTCCTATGGGAGCTATGAAATATAGTCATCTGATCCGGTCGGCTCCGACATACTAGTAGTAAGCAGCAAAACGAAGACTCTGTGCAAAATTTCAGCTCGATAGCGTTAAAACTGAGAGACTAGTTCGCGTAGAAACAGAGAGACAGATGGACGGACGGAAAAAGCTCAATCGACTCAGCTCGTCACCCTCATCAAGAATATATATAGTTTATTGGGTCGGAAATGAATATTTCTATGCGTTGAAAACTTCTAGGCAAATTTATAATACCCTTTGCAAGGTTATAACAAGAAAGAAAGTTGGTCAAACCCGACTACTGCATACTCTGTACCAACGAAATTATATACTCAGCATAAATTTTGATGCTGTCGTAGCAGCTGAAAGCAGCGCTGCTACTGCGTTGCAGCAGCGAACAGAACTTTGATCATATCTCGATCACCGTTCATCCAATCTTCACCATTCCTTTGGCTGATCGATAAGTTATCCGTATTACTAAATATGTCTAGAAAGAACAACCCACCTATCGTTAAAACTGTGGAAGATATGGCGTTTTTTCTAAATTGCAGGGGCGTGGCCAAAATTGAAAATAAACTTTATCTGCCTGCAGACATTAAAAGCAAATATCCCAAACACATCAAACCTCTATTTCTTGCCAGCTCTCAGATCTGTGCGTTCATACGGATATACCGACGGTCAGATGAACTTAGCTTTATCGACTCGGCTGTTGATGCTGATCAAGAATATATATAGTTTATGGGGTCGGAGATGCTTCCTTCTTTCACTTACATACTTTTGCATAAACTTATTATAATATAGAGAGTATAAAAACGGAGTTTTTCCAATTCCTTCTCTCTGATTCGACTTCGTTTCGTTGCCACCAGGTTTAATTACCTTCAATCGTTCTCAGATACAGTCTCTTAGATTTATTTCTTCTTTAGAAATGATTGACAATATGGTGTACCATAATTATGAACAGAATTGTTCTAGTATAGAAAACTTGACAGCCCCCAAACCATCATTAGTCTTAGTTCTACTTAAACCCATTACAATATCAATTGGAACACACCCCACATCGAAAGGATAGAGTAATTTGCTTGATCTGCAATCATTATTTTAAGTTTCTTTCAAGTCATTTGCAAGCTGTCGCGTTTTCTTTTTTTCTTTTTTTTTTGTTACCAACTTCCTGCCCACCTTTCGATCCGTACAAAATAATTCCAATTATCATGACTACTTCCGCTCAGTTTGTGTTCCCTAGACAAACTCAAATTACAATCTAATTGCTTATTTAGGGTTTTACGTCTTCCTATCGTCTAAGAAGGTAAGTTAGGGGTCCAATTATTCAAACAAGCAGCCATAAATGCTGACACAACGGGCCCATGTGCTTGATAATAGACTCATCAGACATCGGCAGCGTCATCAACGGCAGGTAGCCTTCCAACCTATTGGAGTGGCCGCCCGAACCTGTCGCTCGTGCTGACGACAAATGTCTTCAGCGGAAGTGACACAACAGAAATCCCACAAACAACAACTGCAGCAGCAGCAGCAGCAACAGCAGAAAGGAAAAATAATACTTGATTATAAACGTGAAGAAAATAAAACTAATAAATTGTTGTTGTTTGATCAGAGATGCTGCTGGGCAATGACAATGACAAAATCAACCAAGAGAGCTGACAAGAAAGGAAAGTGACAATGACAATGAAGCTGAAGCTGACGCTGACTGACAGGAAAGATGCGAGGAGGCAATCGGAGGCACAAGACCCTATAGGGAACAGAGGCAGCTGGTTGCTAACTCGACACTCTTGGCGTGACTTGTCAACGGCCATCATTCAGCATTCGTTCGTGTTGTTGATGATGATGATGAAGATGATGTGGTTTCATCTTTTTGCTTATCAAATTTCCTTGAGGGGAAATATCCATTAGAGGGCAGGTAAAGATATACCTCAAATATGCTTGGGAAAGTGGCTGGCCTTAAGGTTTATTAAGTTCACAAATGAACCGGTTCAACTGAACCAATTATAGTGCTTATTACAAACCTTTCTAACAAAACGTTACAACACAGTATATCTAATGACCATCAGAGTCAAGTCAAGTCAGCCAGCCAGCCAGCCAGCCAGGCCTTCCATTCAGCCATCAGCCATCAACCATTCAATCATTCACTCATTGCGACTGTTGTCACTCAGTCAGTCACTCGCAGAGTCGAGTTGAGTTGCATGTGGCAGAAGGCTACGTCTCCGTCTCCGTCTCCACCTCCGTCTCTGTCCCTGCCTCCGGTGGTGCCACGTTGCACGATTCCGTGGTATGCTTCAATGAAAACAAACTGATATTTGCCTGACACTTGAGATTGATTGTCATCCATCAAGTGAGCTGGCTGTCGTCTGGGTGAGTGATTGAATGGCAAGGATGCGCTGTTTGCATTTCGAATTTACATGACTTGCCTCTCGCTCGACGTCGGCATCTCAAAACAATTTTTGGGCGTTGGCCTGAATTTATATTCAATTACGGAGCCTGAAGGTTTCCTTTACGTTGTTTTCTTGTCAAGCTTGAAGGTTGACCACAGCAGTTGTTGACTGGCTGACTGGCTGGTCGGTCTGTGGTGTGGAAGCATCTTTAGTAAAAGTGAAATGCATGTATGAGATCATGTTTGTTTTGGCATGTGTGGTCGAAGGAACCGCAAAGAGCTGTCCGTTGATCGTGAACAACAACAGCTGGGAATAGCCATATGAAAGACGTACAAAGTAGAGATAAATTGCAAATGTGAGGGCATCACATAGCGTTTGAGTGTCCATTGCTAAACCAGAATATCATTTTCACCCAATTTATTATCAATTCCTTTCCATTCCCATTCCCCCACCGCCCCAGCACCATCATCTTGCAAGTAGCGCACAACTAAAAAATTGAATTCATTAAACATTAGCTTCCTGACACGATCCTCAACCGAGGCCTTTTAAACATTTAGTGTCGCTATATGCAAATCCATAAATTTTCTTGTCCCGAGACGTTGCAACGTTGCCAAGACAACGACAACATACACACGCGATAAAGAAATTCGATTAGGCATCAATTTTAAATGAGACGCATTTCCCTTCACTCCTGCGGCGAGGTTGTCAGGCCGCCTGCTGCGGATGCCACGTAACCTGATATGGTGACACTCGTCGACGTCCGTTGCTGGCTGCAATCTAATTTATGACTTAATTATCGGGCCATATTTAATGTGTCCAATAAACTAGTCTACAAAATTATACCAACACATCGTTGTTTTAGGCAGAGCGGAGAATTGTGCGATGCACTGGGGAAAAACTATGCGTATTTCTGGATTCTTGAGTAAAATTTTCCATTTCAAGAAATTTACCATAAGCCTTAAGTAGAAAATCAATGATCATCTACTTTATTTTATCTGATTTTCAGTCAAATTTGGGTGAAAATATTTATGGGTTCTGCTTTTCTTCCAAAAAAAGGTACGGTTCAAGGTACGGTTCACAGTAAAGTAAAAGTCGGAGTTTCGGGCTCGAATCGGTTGGTCTCAACAGCCTTGGTTAAAACACCGATTGGGTTGTAGACGCATTTTCCAGTATAATATTGATTTTTATACTCTGTACCGTAGGTACATAGAGTATTATAAGTTTGTGCAAAAGTATGTAACATCCAGAAGGAAGCATCTCCGACCCCATAAAGTATATATATTCTTGATCAGCATCAACAGCCGAGTCATGTCCGTCATGTCCGTCTGTCCGTCTGTCCGTCTGTCTGTCCGTATGAACGCACAGATCTCAGAGATGGTAAGAGATAGAGGTTTGACATGTATAGGACATATGCTTCTAATGTCTGCAGGCAGATCAAGTTTATTTTCAATTTTGGCCACGCCCCCTCCCGCCCCCGCAATTTAGAAAAAACGTCATATCTCCCACAGTGAAGATAGATGGCTTGTTCCTTCTGGACATATTTAGTTATTAGGATAACTTATCGATCCGCCAAAGGAATGAAGAAGATCGGATGAACGGTTTTCGAGTTATGATCAAAAGAAATTTTCTTGGTACAGAGTATGTTATAGTCGGGCTTGACCGACTTTCGTTCTTGTTTTCTAAGAAAATCACGGAAAACGGGTGACTATTTCAAAAAATTTGTTTGGGGGAACTTACTTAAAAGCTTGTGCTCTAAATTTTGATTAATTCACTTAAAACTTGAGACATAATATCTTGACGAATTCGCGGTGGGTGGCATTGCATATGTGTTCAATGAAAATGGTTCTGAGGTCTATTCCTAAACCAATCTGACAATGAAAATGTATCTTATTCTTTGGTTAGGTTAGGCTACGATGTTGGAAGTGGTAGAGCCTCTACTATTAGGCCCAAATTGGGCCTCTGTGGGCCTCTATATAGTATATGGCACCTTAATGTTACTTTTAGAGAGTATCATCATAATGGATCATCCCGTTAAAGCCACTTATAAAGTAGCACAAACTTGGGTAGCAGATCAATCTCTATTTCAGAGACTGCTGAATTGTTAGAGATAAAATAGAGAATTTCCTACCTGGATCAAGAATGTTTAATGTCAGAAGTTTGATAAGAATGACGTATTCAAGTATGATCCAAGTATTATTTTTTGATATAGTTTTTCTTTAAACATTATTCTCAAATCAAAAATAAAAATTCTAGAATCAAGTGCTCAACATACTCAAATACAAGATTACTCATTCTTGAATCAAAAGCAGATTGCATTGTAAAAACGAATAATATTTATTCTTGTATCGAATGCTCATCGGATGCAATAGTAAGATTGTTCTCACTCGACAATCAAGAGCTCCAAAAATTTTTAAAAATGTGCATCAATATTTCATCAAAGTACATGTAACTGGTTTTTAAAATCAGTTGTTTTTGTGTAGTTTTGCTTAAATGTCAACTGTTAATCTAACAGCTGTCTCTCGCTGCAAGCAGTGCCATAACAGCTTGGGAATTCCAAAGCAACATGAGTGCAAAAAAAAATTGATGGCGCTCTTAGCTCTTTCCTTAAAAAAACGAAACTATGAGAGCGAGCTCAACGGTTTTTTTCGCAGTAGTGCTTGTTATTCTCTCTCAGTCTCTTAACCTTATTCCTCAGAACAAACAGATCTGAGAGATGGTAATTAGATAGAGGTTCGACATGTATGGCTGATCAAGATTATTTTTTTATATTTTGACCATCCGTTATTTGGAAAAAAACTCCCACAATTTTATTTATAGAAGGTCCGCACCTTCTGAACATATTTAGCAAACAGTATTATTATTATCAATCCTCCACCAAAAATGGTAAAAACAAACACTTATGCTGGGCAGCACCGGGTGGCACAGCGATGGGCAGCACTTTACACTGCCTAACACTTTGTGTGGAAGGGACGTAGTATGTTATATCCGGGCTTGACCGACCTGCTTACCGATTCTTGGTATATTTTATTGGTTTACTTAAGATAGTCAAAAGGCGATCCCAACTCGAAAAACTATACGATGTTTATAGAAACTTAGCAATAGGTGAAAGACAGAGTCTGGACCCGAAAACTGCGTGGTAAAAAACTTAAACTGTCCGTTGAAAAATGATGACAAAAGGATTCAAATCAGTTATATATGAAAACCACCATTAGTCAACATGAAACGCTTTAAATAACAATTTAAAAAAATAGGAAAAAACCGTTTAAATTCTGTGCGAAATTAAGAAGATCGCTAGTTGGTATTCCACCTTAGTAAGTGTAACAATATGAACAATTTATTGCTAAAATGTAAAGAAAATAATACGTTTTCGAAGTAAATTACAAAAATTTGGTTGCTTAGATTAATGAGATATGAGCAGGTTCAGTCCATTCATCCACGGTCAACAGCAATCAGAGAAAAGTAATGCAGAGCACAGAAACTGTGTGTTGGAATTGTTAACATAAATCAGCCTTTATAAGGCATTCGTAAGGATGATCTGTTCCTTCCCGCATACATCCATAGAATTAGTTTTCCATTTCGCTTCTCTCAGTGTAGCGCTTCTCCAACTTCATCGATTGGACTTATTAAGCTTTTGCTTTATGCGTAAACGTCGGAGGGAGGGGGGGAACTTGAATTTCAGCATCGCTTAAACTGTCCATGGTGGCCTCCTTTAGTTTTGCGGTCATCAATTTGCTTTTAAATGCAACAATTTGGTTGCCATTGCGGCTCCACCACTAGCACCAGCACCAGTGTCCACGTCATCGTCACCGCATGCAGCGCACCAAACTGTTTCCTTTTTTTCTTGCCTTTTTTTTTTTTTTAGCTGGCTCAGCCATAAAAATTTCGTGAAGTGGCAATAAAATTCCATTTAAAATGGCAGCGATTATGTCTCAACAGACCATTAAAGTCACTCAAATGACAACTACTACTTAGGCACTCACAACCAACACACAACTCTGGGACGCACAGCAGCAGCAGTCGTCGTCGCGTTTTTTTTTTGTTGTTTTTTCTTCTTTCCGTCTTGATCTTGGCTCGCGGATCGCGACATCTGATGACGGGCGCCGGTCTTAGCACAGTGGGGCACATTTTATGCCCCCAGAGTGTGGGGCTGGTGGAAGCGAAAGTGTCGCTAAATGTGGAGGGGCCTCCAAATGAGTATGTGTATGTTGCAAGTAAATCCATAAGAGGTGCCTTTGATGCGCAAACATTGAAGTGATTATTAAAAGATTGTTCTAGGTTTTTGGTCTAAACTTCGTTACCCATTCCCCCATGCGTCTGCTCTAGCCCCCAAAATTGAATTACCCTCAAGTCCTTGAAATATCCAACGCATTGCGCTTTTTTTCGTTTCAATTTTTAAACTACCCCATGTGAATTTCCTGCTGATTTTGCATTTTATTATTTGATGGCCGTCTGGATTACCTTCCCCTCGCCCACTCGATGCGCTCGTTTTAGCAAACGACTTGGCTGCTTATGGCCGACTTCCTGACCATTTTCCAGCCATGAAGTCATCGTCGTCTCATGCCTCGTTTAGATAAGCAAACTTTTAACCGTCGACGCGTTGTCTGCCCACGTTTTGCGCCAGTGTTCATAATTTTGGATGAGGTGCATAAATTTTTGTAATATAGTTTAGATTTTCAAGCTGAAATTGAATACGCAAAGGATGTTGTTGGTAGACGCCCTTGTTTCTACCAAAAACTGAAACTCAATGCCATAATTTGACTTTCAAGTGGCTGTCGAAGCACTCACACACACACACACACACACAGAGAGACAAATGTCAACCCATCTTCGGCTACAGTTCCAGTTTTGCAGAGTTGATCCTCATTAGTGGTCACATGTCAGGCTGACGCGCATTTGCTGTATAATTTTGTCATTCATCATTTTTCGCCCATTTCATTTTGTGCGCTACATGCCAAAGGACTCGTATTTCATGCTCTCCGCTCGGCTGCTTCTCGTGTGACATGTGACAACAATGTGGCACCGTTGTCATTGTTGTTGTTGTTGTTGGTGTTGTTTCGTTTGTTCCTTTCCCCGGGTGTAGCTGTTGCTGTGATGAATTCTGTTTGACTGAAGGAGTGAGAGGTGTGATTCTCAACAAGTTGGGTTTGGTTTGTTAGTTTTTTTTTTATATTTTTGCTAGGCATTCCCTGAAAGCAGACATTTTTTGTAAGTGATGAAGTAGAATACATGAAATAAGTATGGATCAAATAATCATTGTCAGCTGGCACATAGCTCAGTGGGAGAGCTGACAAGTTGAAAAAAATCTCAAAATTTTTAATATATTTTTAAATCGTTTCGTTATAACCTTTTAAATTACAATAGGTGACATTTTTCAGAGTGAATTTTTATGAAAAAAGGCTGAACAACTTCTAAAGCAGTGGTGGGCAATCTTTTTAAGAGTGTTCGTTTAGTCAGTAGTTTTGGGTTTTTTTTATGAGTAAGTGAACAACACATATGTAGAACGAACATGCTCTTTGTGAATTGGTCTTGTCGTACACTAGGTCATTTCACAGGTTTTTACACTTCTGTGAAAATTGTAGCACTGAGTTATTAATCACATCACATCACATATAATATCAGAAATTAGTTAGGAAATTGCTTAGATGGGTTTGGTGTGGAATGAACGATTGAGTACCTTGCCACGAGCGGGGCAGTCCAGTGTATTAGATATCCAGCGAAGCATGATCATATAAATATGTATATCTTTGAATATATAGAAAGGCAACATCATTATACTTGATTTTTGATTCTTTTTGTGTGCTAGCAACGACTTCGTTTTCAGAAATGGTCCATCACGTCTACATTTTTAGTACAAAGAGAAAAAAGGGTATTAAATAATATCCTTCAGATGATTTCCGGTGTACGTTTGGATGAGATGTGTCTTAAATATGCACTTAATCATTCAACAGAGTTAAAAACGAGAGCGTAAGTTAAAGTCGGCTCTGCCCGACTTCTAAACACCCGTTACTCAAGGCAAGTAGTGTTTAATAACCTCATGCGGCTCATATAAGTATGCAACGTTTTTTAACTCTGCCATTTATTATCCGATCTTTATGAAAATTTGGGAGATTGTTCATATTGGCCACATTGGACGGGAGGGGGCCTGGCCAAAATTTGAAATAAACTTGATCTGCCTGCAGACAATACTAGCTTACCTCCAAAAGTTGGTTGCTCTAGCTCTTCTAGTCTCTGAGATCTAGGTGTTCACACAGAAGGACGGACGGACAGACGGAAATGGCCATATCGACTCGGCTGTTGATGCTGATGAAGAATACTTTATGATATCAGAGATGCTTCCTTCCGCCTGTTACATACATTTGCAGGCCATTAGTATACCCTTTTTACTCTACGAGTAACTGGTATAATCATCCAAAGGATATGAAAAATGATGATCATTTGGATGATTTGTAGATCCGCTGGATCACAAAAAGTATATTAAACACATCAAAAGATCCAAATGGATCTTTTATTTTTTGTTCAAACTCAAAATTGCTTACTTAGCTGGGAAATACCCGCTATTGTTTGAACTCTTTTTGATACCAACGAAAAGTAACGCTCCTTTGCTTTGATATGAACTAACCCAAACAATTCTAGGTTTTTTTAATGAAGATATACCTTTTTATACCCTTGCAAAGGGTATTATAATTCTGCCCAAAAGTTAGCAACGCATAGAAATATTAATTTCCGACCCCATAAACTATATATATTCTTGATCAGGGTGACGAGCTGAGTTGATTGAGCTTTGTCCGTCCGTCTGTCCATCTGTCTCTCTGTTTCTATGCGAACTAGTCTCTCAGTTTTAAAGCTATTGAACTAAATTTTGTCACAGAGTCTTCTCTGTTTCACATGCTTTTACATAATTTTGCAAATTTTTGGTCAAATCGGATGACTATATCATATAGCTCCCATACGAACGATCGGTCGGAAAATGGAAAAAAAGAGTATTTTTTGAAATTATTTAAGCGAGCACTTGCAAGGGTATAAAAACTTAGGCACAGACGAAGTTAATCCAAAAGTATTCCATAATATGAATTTCTGTCAAAAGTGTTTTACTGGAATAATGTTTTAAAATGTATTTATATAATTTACTATAATGGTTAAACCAGCGACAGATTGCAAAAAATACATGACATAATCGATTCTAGTATATGTATAGAAGTAGTCTTAATATAAAATGAAGAATCTATCTATCCATCTATCTATTTATCAATCTATTTATCTATCTATCTATTTATCTATGTATCTATTTATCTATCTATTAATCTTTATATTTATCTATCTATTTATCTATCTATTTATTAATCTATTTATCCATCTATCTATCTACCTATTTATCTATCTATCTATCTATTTAACAATATATTTATCTATCTATCTATCTATCTATCATGAAAACTTAAAGCACATTCGTCACTCTGGGATATTGGAGGACTCTTTCCATTTCAAGCTCTAGTCTAAGGCTCAAAAATATGTAACAAAGTTGGTAGATAAAATAAGAAGAAAGAAAGTTGATGTAACCTGACTCTTATATACCCTTAAGTTTGCTTTGCTTTAAAGCATCGAACTTTCTTTTGCTTATGACTTGGCTATCTTGCATTCTACCTTTACCAATCCCTATACCAACTCACTGATCAAGCATACATACACTTTATATTATTGCAGAAGCTTTCTTTTGACTGTAAACTAAGTATACTCCAAGCATCCAAATTCTATAACCCCAGCGAGTCCTTGAACTTACCTAGTTTCTAACAAATATAATTACCCAAACTGAAACCCGAGCATTTTGACAGCCATCTATTAACTTCTGTACCCTCTTCCCTTTGCTCTCGGTTTAAAAAAAAAAAAATCCATCCATAAAAGCCTATTAGCAACCGGAGATCAACTATTCAGTGACAAACAAACAACAAAATTTCTCGGGCCATCAAAAGCCTGTAATTAAGGTAACTTGAGCTAATTTTCCACGAGACTAACAATTGTCCCCACGAACCCCGCAACTCCGCTACAGGCAGACAGACAGGATGCTCAACCCCAATTCCAGTCCTCCCCTCCCACCCTCCATTCCAACCCTTTTGCCTGTGACAAGCGCTGAAAAATATCAAATTTCATGCAATTTAATTGTGAAGTGGTGGCAGGCGAAAGAAATACAACAAAAAACAAAAAGGACAGAGAATTGGCGGGGGAAATATGACGATGCGTTTGAGTGACAGTCGAGCCGGCAACACCTAATTCAATTTAACAATTCATTTATCATAATCAGGCATCAAGCCGTTGTCACTCACAATTACGATCAAGACGCAAGAAGGAAACGTAGAAAGAAATGGCCCGTTGAAGGAAACTTCTGCTGCTGTTGCTCCGGTGTCGCCTTGTTGGCCCCGCGCTACTCGTCTTACTCGTCCTTTGTCTCTGTGGCGTTTCCTGTCATTTTGTTAGCCGTTCCCTGGGACTGTCTATGTGTCACTTGGCTGCCAGCAGGGCAACCGAAGCGACGCAGTGCCAACTCATTGAAAGTTGAAATGTTTAAGAGCTACTCATACAAATTTTCAACTATGGCCAGGGATAGGGCCGTAATACAAGCTGGAACCCGGAACTTTGAAAGCCCGAGCCATGTTTGGTTCAACATTAAATGTTGTTGTTGCTTGAAAACTGAATTTTTTTAAAATTTATTTGTAATTTGCACTGCTGTAAGCAAGGAAAGGGCACTCATGAAATATAATTTCAATAGGATAAGCTAACGATAATATGCTATGAAGTACAAATACTGAATATATAGATAGACCTAAAATGGAAAATAAGATCGTAGGTGGTCTATTCCGAAAATAGATAACTCTTATAAGATTTTCCCAATTTTTATTTGGGTATGCAAATCTGTCTTCTAGTATTTCCAAATTAAAGATATGTTCCTCCACCCTTTTTTAATACCCTTGCAGAGGGCATTATAAAATTGTTCAGATGCTTGTAACGCATAGAAGTAAGCATTTCCGACCACAAAAAGCATATATATTATTGAACAGCATGACGAGCTGAGTCGATATAGCCACGTCCGTCTGTTTTTATGCTATCTACTCCGCCAGTCTTAAAGCTATCGCCACCAAAATTAGCACGAAGTCTTCTTCCAGCCGGATCGGATGACTATAACTTATAGATGCCATGGGAACGATCGGTCAAAAAACTAGTTCTAGTGAGGAAAACTTTTCCAAACTCCGTATTTACTAATTTTTAATACTTGATCATAATTCTGCCAATTTTGGTCGAAATCGGGCATCTATATAGTACAGCTGCTATAGAAAAGTAAGGTTAGAAAAATAGTTTTAGTGAGAAAAACTTTTTTGTTATCGAAGAAAACCCCTTCAAACTTTGTAGTTCTTAGTTTGCTATGCTTTTCCATAATTCTGCCGAATTTGGTTGAAATCTGACATCTATATAGTATATCTGCCATAGAAAAGTAAGGTTACAAAAAGAGTCTTAGTGAAAAAAAAATTTTTTATCAATGAAAGCCTCTTTAAAATTGGCATATATTTATTTTATAAGCTTTTACACAATACTTCAAAGCTTTGTCAAAATCGGATGACTATAGGTTATAGTTGCCATATGAATGATCGGTCGAAAAACTAGTTTTAGTGAGAAAAACTTTTTTGTTTTCAAAGAAAACGCCTCCAAACTTTGTATTTCTTAGTTTTTTAGGTTTTTTCATAGTTCCTCAAAGTTTGGTCGAAATCGGACATCTATATGGTATAGCTGTCATACAAAAGTGGGGTCAGAAAGTAGTCTTTTTGGAAAAAATTTGATTGTTTTCAGTGGATATGTCCTTGAAATTAGATAAAAATCGTGCAAACTTTCCTCTATTTTCATATCTTTCAAAATTATTTCCACAAGTTACACAAAAACCCCTTCACTTGCGTTTCAGTAAAAGTGCAACAGTAGAAATATGTACACCAAATTTTTCTCCTGTGAGTATGTAATCATTGCACAACCAAACAGGAGCCCATATTGCTGTTGGTCATATAACACGCCCGCACAGCAACAGCAACAACAACACCAGCAACAGCAGCAGCAAACAAATCGAAGCAATTTACGAAAATGTAGAAAATGTCATTGGGCTGTCAGAATGCATGGTTGTTGTTGACATGTGCCGTACACTCTCCACCTCTCTCTCTCCACCCCTCTCTTTCTCTATCTTGCAACAGAAATTTTTATAAAAATCCACAGCAACAACAGCAAACGCATAACAAATTGCACAGCAGCAGCAGCAGCAATGCCAGCAACTGCAACAGCAACAACAAGGCTCGGCTCTCTGTCTCTGACAGTGAAAGCATTGTTGGCTGACAGCTTCAAAAAGGGTAGTGAGACAGAGATAGTGGCCGAGTGTAACGTAAGGCTACGTAACGGGAACGCTTGGGTGTTTTGCTGTTGCTGTTGGCCCGAAAATTAATGGCCAGTGGCAAGTGGCAGCTGAGCAACATGCAACAAACATGTTCGCATATATTTTGGAAAATTTCACATTTCGTTGATGCCTGGCAACTCTGTTTCGCCCTCGTTGTGTCATCTGTCTTTCTAATATATCGCTGGTTGACATTTGTTGCCAGCCAAGCGACTGCCTTTTTGGCCCACAGTCCCACAGAGAGACTTGTGAGTGGCGCCACCTATTGCCTTCAATTGTTTGCATTTTGCATGTCCTCATCCTGGTCCAACGTCAGTCATCACCACAAAACTACAGAAACACACACACACACATGGAAGGACAAGTGTGTCTTCTTGTGGTATGCAGTTTATCATCGGAGTGCTGTCATAAATGGTTTATACAGAATGGAAATATTTTTTCACTTTGGTAGTTTTTGCCAAACGAAAAATGTGGTAAAACTAAAACTTTGGTTTAAGGATTGATAATTGAAATTGTGGATAGTTGAATGTGTGTGTATAACAAAAGACACAAACATTTAGAATTATTCTTTTTTCTTCTTCATTTTCTTCTTTTTGGTAAGCCAAAATAAATGAAGAGGTCAAAACAATTCAAATTTATTATGGTTTAACAAGGAGATGATAAATGTTTTGGAAATACGTACTTGAGATGTGGGGAAACAGTACAAAATTGCAAAAATTTTGGCTAGAGAACTTGACGGTACGGTTGGCCTTTTCAGGGCTTAAGCAATCCTTTTAATCATCCAACTGTGCTGGAAATCATTCATAAGATGATCAATTATCAAATCTTTTGAATGATTTTTAGCGCCATTGGACGATTAAAAGGATATTGAAAACATATCCAGCCCAATGGATACAAGAAATCATTTAATGGATTTTTGTAATATACTTTTTGTGTCTTTGTGTGGCGTTTTTTAGATGTGCTTAACAAGAAACTGTTTTCAAAATGGTACATCTAGTCTAGTCTAGTTCCTTAGCAATTTTAGCTTCAAATTGCTGAAAATGCTTATGTTGACACTTTCTAATGAACGTTTCGTGGGGATTCTTTTCATTTGATTTGAATCATTTTGGTATCACTGAAAGTTTTATTTCATAACATAACTTTTCGAAACAGCTCTAAGAATTTTTTAAAGCAAAGATTTATTAGAAGTATTCCATTTGGTCATATATTTTACAGCTCATTGGATGTTAGCCCAAGAAATCAATACAAATAACAAGTCAACCATAGGGATTTTGACTAGCATAATTTTGAGCAGTAGACAGTTTGATAATTTTAAGCACTTGTATTCGAAATAATATGACTTTGCTTAAAAAAATCGTAGAAATATTTGAGATTGTTTATTTTATAGATAAGAAGTACTTTTTTAACGCAATATCAATCAGAGTTATAAGATATTCCAGAAATTGTGCTGAAAAAGAGACATCAGAAGCATTTAAAACAACTTTAAGCTTCAAATACCATAGATCTACAATTGAAGGAACATTTCAAAAACAGTTTAGAAACACATTTTCTAAAAATGTTTTTTATTTTTTTGGTTTTCCGCCAACAACAAGCTCGAGAACATGCCACTCGTAATTTTCCGTGTGAATGACATGGCTTGCACAATTCTAAGCCGCAAATTAACATCGATTGGCCTAGAGACTTATTGATTGTCATTGCGAATGCCAATCTAATATCAAATTCAATTGGCATGTCTGACCCAATCATTGGAATTCGCTATTTTGACAAGACCATGATACAACAAGGAAGGTAAGGCGATTAGTTTTTTTAAGTACAGAGCTTTCACGCTTCGAGAGTACGCAAAGCACTGAACGTTTTAAGGACTTTGCTGAGGGCGCACACTGCAAGCACCCTACTTACATTGTTGTATCATGATTTATACGTAAATTTTCTGGTGCAATGCTTAAAGCTAGAATTTTGAAATTGCAGGTGCTGAGTAAACAAGCTATTTTGGTATTTATTTTCTGGTTGAAGGTTGTAGGCTATTTACACTAGGAGTGCGTTATGCGTTAATAGCCAACAATCAGCTTTTCTTGTATGGGAAAATAGCTGATTGTTAGCTATAAACGCGTAACGCACTCCTAGTGTAAATCAGCTTTTAGTTTTTGTTTACAATACAATTTAGTAGAAGCCATATTTGAATAATAAGAGAGGTATTGGCGATATATTTATGTATGTCTGTATGGAAGACACATAAATGCAATTCAGTTAGTTGTTAAAAACATTCCATTTCCACATCTCATTGGAGATCTTTAAAAAAATGTCTTTTTGTCGTTGCCCCGTGTTTAAGGACTTAACGACATTTCCAACTGAGATCGATAAATTCCCATCGCGGCAATAGGGTAAGCAGTGTCTGTTCGATAAATCGAGCGAGTCAGCTGTGTCTATTTATTTTGTTGTAAATATGGAAAAATAATTAAATAAAATTCCTTTTGATAAAGAATCCAAGTGAAAATACGAAATGTCCAGGAGGGAAATACTTTAGCTTGGTTGAGGAACATTTGCTTGTGGAGTAGAACAAATTAACACTTGAGATCAAGCAGAAGACTAAACTAGAGATGAATGATTGAGCTGTGCAGGCTGAGTTTAATGTTGTTGCACGCCAAACTCACTTTGACTAACCGGACATTAGGAAATCGGGCCTTAGCGATGCTTAAATATATAGTTTATAATATAAAATCACCACTATTTTCTAGAAATCCTGTGGAGAAGAAATCTAGAAATCCTGTGGAGAAGAATAAGTAAATTTGGGCAAATTTGGAAGTTAAATAAAACTAGTGAACAAAATTAATTAATTTTTATACTCTGTACCAAAGGTACATAGAGTATAATAAGTTTGTGCAAAAGTATGTCACATCCAGAAGGAAGCATCTCCGACCCCATAAAGTATATATATTCTTGATCAGCATCAACAGCCGGGTCGATATAGCCATGTCCGTCTGTCCGTCTCTCTGTACGTATGAACGCACAGATCTCGGAGATGGTAAGAGATAGAGGCTTGACATGTATGGGACATATGCTTATTATGTCTGCAGGCAGATCAAGTTTATTTTCAATTTTGGCCACGCCCCCTGCCGCCCCCGCAATTTAGAAAAAACGTCATATCTCCTACAGTTTTAAAGATAGGTGGGTTGTTCTTTCTAGATATGTTTAGTAATAAGGATAACTTATCGATCAGACAAAGAAATGGTGAAGATTGGATGAACGGTTTTCGAGTTATGACAAAGCTCTGTTCGCTGCTGCAGCGCAGAAGCAGTGCTGCTTTCAGCTGCTACTGTAGCATCAAAATTTATGCTGAGCGTAGAATTTCGTTGGTACAGAGTATGCTATAGCCGGGCTTGACCGAGTTTCTTTCTTGTTTTATTATCAGTCTTTCACTTTTGCATATTTCCTTCAATGTTTCATGAACTGCGCTCACACATATTTATTTCATGTCAACTACTTCCGATTATATTTTTTTAATATTTAGTAAATTTTTATGTATTGAGTTTTAAATTAAAATAAATGTATTTGTACATTTCCTCAATTTCCTTTCATGTTAATCTGATGTGAAAGTGTTTTATTTTTTTGTTTTGGATTTGCACTCGCTGCATTCTGTTATTTCCACACGCGCCCCACACATTAACCCATTTTGAATCTTTGGACGGCACTTAATTCCCAACGAAGCATTTGGCCGCCGATACAATGTTGCCTAACAGAATGCACAATTGTTTGTGCCAAATCCAACGAGTCATAAACCAAAGACACAATAAAAACCAACGGACGATTAAGAATACAATTTTCAATCATATATGAATACGTTGGATGTTTTGGGGGGACTTTACAATTCTATTCAATAATAATAATAATAATAATATTTATGCATGGCCAGGCAGTCAGTCAGACTAATTGACTCATAAATTAACCAAAATCTTGTTGTTGTGCTGGTGAATGTTTCTCTTATAAGAAATCTTGACAAATTCACCCGCATGTCTGTGACACTTACACATCAAGGAGAATGACGTCGTGGAGGGGTGGGGGGGGCTAAAATCATGATGCGAACTGCGACAGACAGTGACACAAAGTGCATTTGACAAATGACATTTCACAGACTGCCAGACACAATTCGAGGGGGTGAAACGAAATGGTGGTTGGGCAAGGAGCGATGGGGTGAGCAGAGAATTCTCGAGGCTCATCAAAACCAAAGTGTTTTTAAAATGAATAAGTATTTCTTGTGCGTGTTTTTGAATACTCTTTGTTAGGAATATGACAATTTAATTTATATAAAAACTTAAACAACCGGTCATCTTCACCAGTTATTGGCTTTAAATTACTTTGCTGTGAAATAGCTGCTCAAATTATGCGCTACATTAGAAGCACATAAGATGAGAGTTTGAGAAAAGCTGCTGTTTGGCCCTTTGAGCTGCTGTTTAAGACCCAAAATTAATGGTTTAAAATCCTTATTTTGGTAATGTTTTTGGATTTGATAACTTTAAGTTCCAAGTACTTTTAATGTTCGAACTTTGATCACCATCTGTTTCCCTCAGTGTAAGCTGCCTCTCTTATTCTTCTGATTCTCTTGACTACAGCTCACACAATTTTCCATTTTGTATTCAACCAAACTATGGGCAAAAATAACAATAAATTGAAACTGAATATGAAAATAAATAATCCTCTAAAGTGTCTCAATTTTGGCACAAAATCACTCCTAATAGGGCATTAGTTTATTCGCTGTTTCTTCATATTTTATTTATGGTTTATTATAAGTGCCTTTGTGAGAGACCCTCAAACGTACATTTCTCATTTTTATTAAGTTTTGTTTTCTTTTTTCTGTTCATCGTTCGTCGTTTGCCATTCGCATTCGCCGTCTTCTGTGTTGCCCGAAAAAGAAGATCTCAATTTCCACTTCAATTTGTCTGCTGTCACTGGTAATTGAGTTCAATTTACAATAATATGCCCTGACGTCTGTGCGGCTGAGCGCCAGCTGAGAGACAGCCAAGTGAGAGAGAGTGGACAGCATGGGGTCTGGGGTGGCGGTGCTGGTGGGGGTGGGGTTGGGGCTTGGGGTGGGTGTGTTGTGTTGTGCGAGGCGTTTGTATAAATGTCTTGGTCGTGCAATTTGTGTCCGCTGACTCGATGATGTTTGGAGACCCCCAAGCATAACCCCAGTGCCACTTGAGGGTCAGCTGATATATACAAGGTTCAACAGATTCCAAATTGTGGGGGCGTGACTGGTTTTTAGGAAGATGGCAAATAGTAATTGATGTTTAAGCGATAGCTAAAGGGGAAGCTTTTGGGCGATTGAGTTGGGAATGAAAAGTTTTCATAGTTTTTGCTAAATTATTAAAACAAAAATTGGAAATCTGAAAGAGGAAATATTCCCATTAAAACTTTGATGATTGATTACTAAAAAAACACCAAAACCGCACAATTTTAAGAATTTATATAGCATGTCAAGATTTAGTTTTAGTAACTGCAGTTTATATTGGCAAAATTACTAACAGATGCGACCTTTTAAGTATTTTAAACATAAAACAAAGACGCGATGCTTACTTTAGCTGGGGCAAATGATATGTTTATCCCAATGAAAGCTGAAGACGACAACCCCTCCTCACGGTTAACAGGTTAACTGTGGTTGGACCTATCCACATATTTTATATATTCTTTTCAATTTGCCCATTATACAATCTAAACTTTGTATAACATAGGTTATTATACCCTTGCAGAGGGTATATTGAAATTGTGCAGATGCTTGTAACGCATAGAAGTAAGCATTTCCGACCACATAAAGTATATATATTCTTGATCAGCATGACGAGCTGAGGTCCGTCTGTTTCTATGCTATCTCCTCCTTTAGTTATAAAGCCATCGCCACCAAACTTTGCACGAAGTCTTCTGGTACAAATACGCTGCACATTTGTCGGAACCGGCCGGATCGGATGACTATAACATATAGCTGCCAAAGGAACGATCGGTCGAAAAACTAGTTCTAGTGAGAAAAACTTGTTTGTTTTAAATCCAAACGTCTCCAAACTCTGTATTTAGTAGATTTTAATGCTTTTCCGTGATTTTTGCCAAATTTGGTCGAAATCGGACATCTATATAGTAAAGCTGCCATAGAAAGTAAGCTTAGAAAAATAGTCTTAGTAAGAAAACTTGTTTGTTTTCAATGTAAACCTCTTTTAAATTGTCCAATATTTATTTTATAAGTTTTCACACAATTCTTAAAAGTTTTGTCAAAATCGGATGACTATAGGTTATAGTTGCCATAAGAATGATCGGTCGAAAAACTAGTTTTAGTGAGAAAAACTTTTTTGTTATCAAAATAAAACTCCTCCAAACTTTTTATTTCTTAGTTTGCTATCCTTTTCCATAATTCCACAAAGTTTGGAAGATATCGGACCTCTATATAGGATAGCTGTCGTAGAAAAGTGGAGTCAAACAAGAAATTCAGTCGAGCCGTACTCTGTACCAACGAAATTATCTGCTCAGCATAAATTTTGATGCTGCAGTAGCAGCTGAAAGCAGCGCTGCTACTGCACTGCAGCAGCGAACAGTCTTTTGATCATAACTCCACAACCGTTCATCCGATCTTCACCATTTCGTTGTCGAATCGATAAGTTAACCTGATTACTAATTATGTCTAGAAGGATCGGAGCATCTATATTTAAAACTGTGGGAGATATAACGTTTTTTCTTAATTGCGGCGGCGAAAAGGGGCATGGTCAAAATTGAAAATAAACTTGATCTGCCTGCAGACATAAGAAGCATATTTGTCATACATGTCAAACCTCTATCTTTTACCATTTCTAAGATCTGTGCGTTCATACGGACAGACAGACGGACATAACGTACAAAACTCGGCTGTTGATGCTGATTAAGAATATATATACTTTATAGGATCGGAGATGCTTCCTTCTGGCTGTTACATACTCTTGCACAAACTTATAATACTCTATGTACCCACGGTACAGGGTGTAATAGCCGATAATACTGTCCCATAAAGGGACTGGGATACTAAAAAGGTATTCTGATAAGCAATTGCTGGAGACGCACAGTATCATATATTTAAAAATGGTGTGAAATCATCCTTAAAAGCTAAACTAACTCAAACATAGGGGTTTACGTCTCCTCTCGCTCCTCTTCATCAACGAACCGTATTTTACCCAACATTTTTTTTAGGGAATCGTTGAAAATTCCCAATCCCTGGCCGTGTTCCGCAGAATTACTTGCTCCCTGATCAAATATTATATACAATTTTACTTATCTCTCTGCTGCACTTCAGGGATACAGTATCCTGATAGCCATTTTTTTGTCGTATAATGATAGAGGGGTATGTATCGAGGAACCTAGTACCTAAGCTCGTTTCAAGTGTTACTGCGATAAAGAGCTGCAATTGTGTATCGATAGGTTTCTAACTATCTCCACACTTTGCTATGACTTACGGATTCGAATGGCACCTTAAGCTGAAGACACACAGTGAGACCTCAAGCTGAAAATGAATGCAATCAATCAAAAAATGTTCCCTGCATTCCACGAATTCCAAAAATACCACAATAAACATAAAATCTTATAAATCTAGTAACCAATTCCAACTTAACAAGTTTCTAAGAACACGCACAAGAAACGATATATCAAAATGCAAGACAAAAATTAAAATTCAACAAATATATAAATAAAATTCCATTGCACCTGCAATACAAAAAAAACAAATAAAAAGTTCTGAACTAGACCAACAATAATAGCCCATTCCACCCACAAATCCATAGCTTTTAAACACAAATCCCAAATTTGTACTATTTTGACAACTCATAAATTGTCAAACAAAAATCTTCCTTCCGTAACGCCAGGCACTCAGAGCTCTCAATATTTAACCGGCATTACATAAATTAAATGCCAAATCGTATGCATAATTTTAATAAATATTAAAACAACTGCAACTAAACATCCGGCGGAGGTCACAAAAATACAAAAAGCCCATAAATAACAGGCAGCTGACGGTCTGCAGGGCAAGCAGCAAAAAAAAACAAAATATTATTACAAATATTTTGTGTTGGCGATAAAACCAGGCAAGGGAAAAATCTGTTTTGGTGCTGCTGCTGCTGCTGCGGCAACAACAACAACAACAATAAGTTATGAATTTGTAAATATTTCATAAATGGGACATAAATTAACACTGCTAATGCCATAAACTACACACAAAAGCATAACAATAGCAAATGTTGCCATGATTTGTTGCATGATAATTGCTGCATTGGCCGCTGCCAGAGTCAAGCGAGTTGACATTTTCGCTTGCTTTATCTAAATGCACTAAATAAAACCACACACAGGCAAAGACCCATGTGCATAATGTCATTTATTCTAAATTTATCGGTTATACATAACAACAACAACAACAACAGGCTCAACAACACATAAAAAAAGCAAAAACAGAAGAGAGCATAAATATTTTAATATGATTTACAATCGGATGCAGTCAGAGCTTAGCGTCGAGTAGTCGCTGGGGATGGGCCCATATCTATTATATTTTACAAATGCATTTTCCACAACAACAGGATGTTTTTGATAGTGCACACGAGTTGGCCAACTAGTTGGTTGAATGAAATATTATGGGAGAGGTAAGCGGAGTAGCCTTTTCGTCCTTTGAACTCGTACTTTGTGTGGAGGCATGGCTTGTGAGATCGAACATTTCGCCATTCAGTTTTAGTAACAATTTGTATTTATTAAGCTTTTATTGCAAACTTCGGGCTTTTTTGGTGAAGGAGAATTCACTATCCAAATATTTTCCATAAAAGTCCGCTCTGACTAGGCTTTGCAGTATAAAAACTCATGCCTATTAACTTTTATTTAGCCTCGGTTTTTGGTGGCTGATGACTAAAATTGGTTCTGGTTGGAATAAAGATCTACCAACTTAGCTTAAATGGTTTTCGGAGTTGTTAAGCCCGCAAAAACCACGGACATGGGCACATATTATAACCAAATCAAGTCAGAAGATGAAAATAAGTTAAAAACGAGAAAGCTAAGCTAACTTCGTCTGTGCCGAAGTTTTTATACCCTTGCAAGTGCTCGCTTCAATAATTTAAAAAAATACTCGTTTTCCCCATTTTCCGACCGATCGTTCGTACAGGAGCTATATGATATAGTCATCCGATTTGGCCAAAAATTTGTAAAATTATGTGAAAGCATGTAAAACAAACAAATACAAAATTGCAGGATGCTACCATGAAAAACAAAAAAGTTTTTCTAACTAATACTTGTTTTCAGACCTATCTTTTGTATGGCAGCTTTACCATATAGTTGTCCAATTTTCATAAAACTTGGATAAATTATAAAAAAGCAAAGAAAAAGTATGAATACAAAGTTTGAAGACGTTTCCATTGAAAAGAAACATGTTTTTCATACTAAAACTAGTTTTCTGCCCGATTGTTCCTATGGTAGCTATGAGATATAGTCATCCGATCCGATCGGTTCCGACATATTAGTAGTGTGCAGCAAAAAGAAGACTCTGTGCAAAATTTCAGCTCGAAAGCTTTAAAACTGAGAGACTAGTTAGCGTAGAAACAGACAGACAGACGGACGGACAAAGCTCAATCGACTCAGCTCGTCACCCCGATCAAGAATATTTATAGTTTATGGGGTCTGAAATGAATATTTCTATGCGTTGCAAACTTTTGGGCATAATTATAATATCCTTTGCAAGGGTATACAAATGTCCAGTTTACACAGTCTGCAAACCCTTTTAAGAAAATGATCCAGATCATAAGATTTGCTGACTAATTTTTGAGGTTATAGTCCACATTTGAGCTGTTTAGGTAAATAAGTACCTAAATATTTCCTAATATAAAGGAGGAACATTTTTTTGAGTTTATCATTTTGTGTAAAAGTATGTAACAACCAGAAGCAATCATTTCCATTGCTTTAAGTTATATATTTTCTTGATCAGCTGAGTCGATATAGCCCTGTTCGAATGTGCATAATGGGCATGCACTTTCGTTAGTACAGAGTATATTACAGTGGGGATTGACCGACTTTCTTACATATTTCTTCTGATATATCGCCTGTAAAAACTTGAAAATTGTGGTTCTGATGGATTTTTTGGTCTTGGATCTGATGGTTTTTTGGGGATAAGAGGGGGACGAGTGGAGATTTTCCAAATCTGTAGCAAACTTGATCTGCGTACAGCATACATCTACCTTCATGCAAAAATTTGTGGCTCTATCTCAAGCAATAGCTTTGACCAGAAGTGCCCAGCTGCACCAGGAGCACATTTGTTTTTGGAATGCTTTCACTCTAAAGCAGCGAAAACGCCTAAGAACGCGTTAATGTGTTCTAAAAAGCGCTTTTAGCCGAACAACTTCTCAAATGTTATGGGAATCGGGTCGTTATAGCGTTGAAACGGATTGTGGAACACTAAAAATATTACCAATATAATCCGCCATGCTCCCATTTTCGCTTTCGCAAAAACTTTGCGATTTGATCACCAAATCGTAAAAGTTGGTGCTCCGACATTAGGAAATCGCAAAGTTTTGCCGTTTTTAAACCGGCGACATCTGAATCCGTGAAATGAAAAGTAAATGCAAAATATAGGATGATGCACAAACAGACAGCCCACGGAACTATTTTTATTCAGTTCTCTAAGCTTTTTAGATTTGTCTTACGGACTCTCCCACTCAATTCGTATTGAGGCAATATTTTAATCAATTATTTAATAGAGACACACGAAATTGAGCGAGATGGAAAACTGCTCACAAAAACAACAATTTTGCGATTTGGCTATGGTATATATCGATATATGACTATCGATAGCATGAGTAGTGGCGCTCATCAGCTGTTTTTGTTATGTGAAATGACACAAAACAAGTTGGGAATGGAACATTATTGATGAAAAAAACTGGCGAATTTCGGAGCGCTTTAAATTGAAATCGTACGAATTTCATGAAATCGTAATTCGCAAAAATACGTGAAAGCCGGAGCATGGCTGAATGTTAAGCTTTTGCTTTTGTGATTTATTGAAATGCTCTGAAGCCGAGGATCTTAAAAAAAACAAGGGGTATTACGGGTGGGGACTTAATTTTTTCCAATTTTGCTTAACCAAACCGAAATTTTAGGTTCGGAACAGGTTCGGGCTCTGCGTTTATCACTAAAAAGGATCGGTTCACAGTAAAATTATAGTCTGAATTCTGCCACCGATATATAATATATAATTAACTAGTTTTACACTTAAACTTGTTCTGTTTCCTCAACCAAATCCTTTTCTAGCCAACCCTTTATTACTTTGCTTTCAAACAGTCCTTGACCCAGGTGGCATGATAAGAAAATTACTGGTTACACTTATTAGACAGCAACATGTCAGAGATAGCGCGCAAAGAATACGCCAACAGCAACAACAACAGCAACAACAAGAACAAGAACAGCCACAGAAAACACCGGCAAACAAAAGGCGTGCCAAGAACGACTTCCTTTGCCTGGCAAAATCTGAAAGTGTAATAAATTTTAAACAATGCGGAAAACTTACGGTGATTTTCGCTGACATGCCCACTTCTGTGCTTTTTGGCAGACAAGCCAAAAGCAAATGAGGTGAAGGTGGCAATGGAGGAGTTAGTAGCATGTCTTGAAAGTCGCGTCGGTATATCAAAGCGTTGCGAAAAGCCGCCCCCTCGAGTGGTGGATAAATGTGTAGACGACGGTGACGGTGACGGCGACGGCGACGACGACGTCACAAACTGTTGAAAGCGCAAAGTGAAAGATATATGACTTCAAGTAGGTGTAATCACACTCTCACCGACACACACACACACACACACACACACATGAGAAGCTTAAAAAATTGCACTAAGTGTTTTTCAAGGGAAGCTCGTTGACTTGGGCCTGGGCCTGGGCTATGTGTGTCTCTACCTATGCATAAATTCTGCTGGTTCCTTTTTTTTTTTCTTTTCTTCTAGGTCTCTTTATTATTTTGGCTCTTCTTTGTGTGTAAAAGTATGCGTGAAATACGATTTATTGTTTTCGTTAAAAAGATTTATTATGCTGTATGTCAGACCCAACCCAACCCTCCAGTTACCAGTTACCAGTTCCCAGTTCCCCAGTGTGGTTGAAATTTATTTGAAAAGTTTGCACGAAAATATTCCCACTTACTTAAGAGTGCCGGAGACTCATAGACTCGGTAAGACAAACAAAGGGTTTGGGTACATAAAGGATTCAATTTATTTGTTCAGGAAATGTGAGGCCTCGGCTTGAAAGAGAATGGAAATGTTTTCAAAATATTCAAATTGAATATTATAAAATAATTGGGAGATGTGAGCTGATAGAATGGCTTTCTATATATGATATGATATATAACTCCGAATACCCACGACTTCAAAAGTTTGTCACAGCTTTTGTTTGTAGGAAACTCACTTCAAATTCAATGACAATTTGTTAAAGTGTTTTTTGCCTCTGAGTCCAAGTTAATGCATTTCAATTGACTGCACAATCAAGTAGAACTGATGTCACAACAATTCTCAATTTAATTCCAACACAACTTCAGTTGATTAAGATGCTGGACACTCTTTACACTCCCCCTCTCCGACACTTCTCACTCTTATCCTGTCTCGCAATTCGCCTTGTGTAAATGTTTGTGTTATTGATTAATTACATTTACAACAATCAAAGTTCATTGAGTGATACCAATCAAAACAGCGGCGGCAACAACAACAACAGCAACCACAGCCACCACAGCGAATGCAAGTCCATGCAATGAATCTTCCAAGCTGAAGTGGAGGCCAAAAACGCGCACAGCCGCATGGACATGACTGACTGAATGACTAAGTGAGTGAGCGAGTGAAAGACTGAAGAACATGTCTAATGTGCCACCCCCAACCCCCACTACCCGCAATATGTTTGCTGGCTGATTGCTTGCATGTTCGGCTTGTCGTTGCTTGTATGGCATTTGTCTGTTTTGGCTCCGCACTGCCTTTGATCTTATTTTTTTGATCTTCACTCGCTTTGATTGATCAATTAAATTCATTTGTAAACAACTTCGGACTGACGCGATGACGGGGCATAAAGCGTTGTGGCGAAGAGGAAGAGTGAAATCAGTGGAGGAAGCCCAAGACGGCGTCCTCAAAAGACATATTCAGTGGGAGATTTATTTGACTAACTATTTTTAGAAACCCCATAACACAAACACACACCACCCGCTGATAATAATTAACACATGATGAAGGAAGCTTGTGGAAAACGCACACCTTCATCATGTACAGAAATTAGAATTTTGTGGTATTTTGGAAGTAAAAGAATGCAGCCACACTTAGTTGGTACTCACTAAGTATCAATTTTTAATCATCTTACAAAATTTTAGAAATTAAAATTTGTGGTACTTTGTATGCAAAAGAATGCAGCCACACTTATTTGGTACTCACTAAAGTCAAAAAAAAGCTCGTGGAAACACTTTCATTATGTTCAGAAATCAGAATTTGTGGTATTTTTAAATTAAAAGAATGCAGCCACAC
>JAWNNM010002567.1:0-38585 GCA_035044965.1 Lordiphosa andalusiaca
CTGTATTAGGTCAGCAGTGGTTAGCGTCAAAGAGAGTATTTCCGTATCAAAGACTCGCGCTACGATACGAATGCAAAAGTTTTGGATGCTCAAATGAAGGTTGAAGATGTTTCGAGTTTCTTCAATAGTACATCATGCAAATGACATCCGTCCATTCACTTATATTTCTGTATTAGGTCAGCAGTGGTTAGCGTTGTTAGACAGCGGCGCTAATAAAAGCGTGATCGGAGGAAGACTAGCCACAATAATTGTTGAACAAGGCACCAGTTTCACAAAGTTGAAGGGCAATGCAGACGGACAGAAACAGAAACGGACCATATAACTCCAAATCTGAAAACTTTGAGTATTTGGTCGTACCTTCTATTACACAAGACGTGATATGTGGAATGGATTTTTGGCACGTATTTTATATTTCTGTAAACCTCGGTTGCTCACTTAGTGAAATAGCTGTTGAATCTGAAACTTCGCCTAAACTTCAGCTCAGTTCAATTCAACAAGCGAAACTGCAGTCCGTAGTTGACTTTTTCCCTTCGAGCGAAAGAGAAGGATTAGGAAAGACCTCTGCAATTCCCCACATACCATGTGTAGACTCATGGATTTGGTGATTCCCTACGATATGAAGGAACATGTTTTTGTCTTCCTAGACGACTTATTATTCATGTCGTCGAATTTCGATGATCACTTGATTCATCCCGCGGAAGTGGCAAATCCATTATGGAAAGGCAGGTTTGACCATTAACGTTCGTAAGAGTCAATTTGGCTTGAAGAGCGTTGAGTATTTGGATTATATCGTAGGTGAAGGCACTCTTCAAGGTTCAAAAGGTTCAAGCGGTTTCTGAATTCGCCATACCAAAGACCAAGCGTCAACTGAGAAGTTTTCTTGGTATGACAGGCTTGTATCAGCGCTTTATTCCCCATTACTCAGGAGTTACTTTTGCACTCACGGAGTTGCTGAAAGGAAAATCCTACGAGTGGAATGAGGCTGCTCAACTCGCTTTTGATGAGATCAAGGAAAAACTTTGTATCGCGCCATTTTTACGCCACGCCAACTATGATCTCCCTTTTATTGTGCAATGCGATGCGTCATCGTTTGGCATTGGAGCGGTTTTAGCTCAGATGGATGAATTAGGAAATGAACTACCGGTGGCATACATGTCAAAAAAGCTAAACAAGGCCCAGCGAAGTTGCTCGGTTTTCGAGCTGGAATGCTTAGCGGTCGTCTTGACGGTAAAGAAATTCCGTATGTATATCGAAGGTCACGCGTTTAAGGTAGTAACCGATCACGCGAGCCTCAAGTGGTTGATGAGTCAAAATGACCTTAAGTCCAATCTCCCAGACTTTAAGGTCGTTGAAGGATTTATTTGTCATAGAGTCGAATTTCCATCTCATCTCAATAAAGATCCTGATCAGGGTTGGAAACTATTCGTTCCCAGTGCACTGAGAGAATCTGTCATACGGTCTGCCCACAACCAACCAACATCCGCTCATTGTGGAGCTGCAAAATGTCTTGAGCGCATTCGCATGCATTTTTACTGGCCTCGATGTACGAGACTACGTACACAAATGTGATCTTTGTCAGACTTCGAAATATCCGACTCAATGTCTTTAACCTCCCTTTGGATGTCCCCCGTTTATCCAACGGCTTCACGTTGACTTTGTTGGTCCCTTCCCTCGATCTAAACAAGGGAATGTCGGTATTTTGGTCATTCTGTATCATTTTTCTAAGTTTACCTTCCTGGAACCAGTAAAAAGGTTTACTTCGAAGATTGTCATTGAATACCTAAGAGATTATATATTTACTTGTATTGGTGTACCGGAAGCATTAATCAGTGATAATGGAACTCAGTTTAAAAGCCATGATTTCACTACATTTTTGTCTTTGCACGGCGTTACACACACTTGGAACGGAGCTTATTCTCCTCAGGCCAACGCCGCGGAGAGAGTTAACCGCTCAATCAACGCAGCTCTGAGATCGGTATACCAGTAGCATAAACTGTGCTTTGAGGAATAGTATCCATCAATCGATTGGTTTTTCACCTTATTTTGTTCTCTTTGGTCAGTACATGGTCACCCAAGGAAAGGATTATCAGGTACTGAAAAATCTTCCTTTGCTTAACGAAGGTTCAGCAAGATTAGATCGGGCCGATGAATTCACAAAAATTCGAGCTGATATCCACCATCACCTTACCAAAGCATTTGGAAAGAATCAAAAGACCTATGATCTTCGGTCGAAACCTCGTGCATTTAAGGTTGGCCAAATGGTAATATAACGAAATTTTACCTTGAGTAATATGACCAATCATTTTAATGCTAAATTAGCTCCAACTGGAAGATCCCCTGGGAAAAGAACTTGGTACCTTCCCTTTTTCAGCTTTAAGCCTGGGTCAAGTTGACTATCCTTAAATCTGTGTTGTGAGGACGGTTAATTTTCCAAGCCATATAAAGACAATATTTTGAATTTGAACTGCTGGCCGCCAAAGTGTTCGCTTTGCAACCGAACAAGATAACCTAACGATGGTAAAACTTGTGGTACTATAAACATGAAATTGCATCGTCTGACAGTGATATTGCAAATGTTTATCCTTACCCTATTTCTTCATATGATTTCATACGCTGTCCATCGATTTTAAAATTAAAAAATTAAAAATTAAACTTTTTTCCAGGCTTGGATAATGTACCCTCGTAAAGGCTCCCCTTTTTAAGGCTTACAAAAGATCAGGAAAAGCAACGGACTTCGCCAAATACTCGACTGCTAGGGCAAAATTCCAAGCCCAAAATCGTATTTCCTATAAAAGCTACCTTTCCCAAGTTCAAAGTAACTTCTGTAACGATCCAAAGAGTTTTTATCAATTCGTTAATACCAAACGACGGTCCAACGCTTAACCTTCTTCTCTTTACTACAAACATGTAACTGCCTCGTCTGAAATTGATACTGCAAATCTCTTTGCAAAATTCTTTCAATCAACTTACTCGTCGTCAGATGCCTGCAATGGGTATTCTTACCCTATTTCTTCATATGCTTTCATACGCTCTCCCTCGATTTAAGTTTCTTCTGTCCTAAATGGTTTACTCTCATTAAAATTTAACCTTTTTCCTGGCCCGGATAATGTAACTTCGTGCATATTCAAGCAATGCGCAACTTCGCTTGTCCATCCTGTTCACATCTTATTCTCCAAATCACTTGAGCAGTCTAATTCCCCTACTTCTTGGAATGAATATTTTATTATTCCCTTACCCAAAAAGGGATCACGGTCTGAAAACTCTAACTACAGGGGTATTGCGACACTCTCTGTTATACCTAAACTCTTTGAACAAATTATAACAAGTCAGCTTCAACACTCATGATTCCCTTTTATCTCACCGATCCAGCACGGGTTTTTCAAAAATAGATCCATCACTACAAACTTACTGGAATTTACTTCTACAGTAATTCAAGGACTTACTCAAGGCAAGCAAACCAATGTTATTTTTACGGATTTTCGTAGGGCTTTCGACAGTGTTTCTCATTGTATTTTGATTTTGAAATTGCGTTTGTTGGGATTTCCGTTGGAACTTTTTAAATGGATCTCATCTTATCTACAGTCTAGAACTCCGAAAGTTGTCTTTAGTAATTGTACCTCTTATCCAGTCAGCGACCTCTGGAGTTCCACAGGGCAGTCATCTTGGACCACTTCTTTTTGTGCTATTTATTAACGACCTGCCTAATGTAATTAAGGATTCTAGTGCACTTATGTACGCAGACAACTTAAAAAAATTCCTGAGCCACAATTCGCCCGACGATTCTGCTTTGCTTCAGATTGATTTGAATTCCATATATTTGTGGTGCTCTTACAATTTGTTGCATTTAAACAGGGACAAGTGTAAGTCTATGACGTTTTATCGTTGAACCCCCTTTTTGAATAAGTACTTATTGAATTCTTATCAGCTTGAACAGGTCGAATCTTTTCATGATCTAGGTATTACCCTTGATCATAAATAATTTTTTGGCATTCACATTGAACTTTCTGTGAATAAAGCCATGGGTTTGCTAGGTTTTATTAAACGCTGGTCTAAATAGTTAAATGATCCCTACACGACTAAGCTGTTATATACATCCTTAGTGAGACCTATCTTGGAGTTTGGGTCTTGTATTTGGAACCCCCAATCATTAACCCTCTGTAAGCGCATTGAATCCGACCAGAAGCAGTTCCTTTTGTTTGCCCTTCGCAACTTGAGTTGGGACCCACAATTGAGGCTAACCAATTATTTATCCAGACTAAAGCTTTTAGATTTACCGACTCTTCAACATAGACGCTCTATGTTGGGTATAATGTTTCTGCACAAACGTATAAAGGGTAACATCGACGCAGAGTACCTGCTTTGGTGTGTGAACTTTAATGTCCCATCAAGACAAGCACGGAACTTTACACCTTTGAGGCTTCCTTTGGATTCTTCTTTATAAGCCTCCAATTGTCCGTTTCGCACTCTGTGTAGGGATTATAATAAGATCTATCATCTTCTCAGTGGTAACATTTCTGATGAAGGCCTTAGGTCTTTTATTCATTACAATCTTGCCCTTACGTAGCTTTAAATACTCTTTTTTTTAACTTTCTTCTGATCACCAATGCTGCGAGCAGGGGCGTAGCTGGTCATTATGACAAATAAAGAACCCCCAACGGATCAGAAATTTGTTCGTTGTCTTTGTTTCCTTTTTTTCCATTTTAAGTAATATTATGTTGTAACTGTGTCCATTAGACGTTGTTGCAATTAAAATATAATTAAAATACATATATAAATATAAAAAAGGGCTTTATCTTAGTTCTCCATCCTGATTGTTTGCAATTCGTGCTGTTTAATTGCTTCTTCAAAGCCATTAGTGCTTCTCCAAATGTCAATCAAGATTGCTGGGTAAACACGAACTCAAATGTAATAAATCCGAATTTATCGAAAAGGAGCAAGTTGTCTCAAGAAGTGTTAGTTACTCATTAATCTGCGCACTTTCGTTAATAACTTAGCACTTACTGGTTTTTGCAACGCTGTGCACAACTTATATTCCACGACACACAGCTACACTTGTTAGGGTCAACCCAAAATTACACAGTAAAGACATACAATGACAAACGAGTTATAAAATCATAAAACTACATTCCTTCACTAACGTTATAAGTTTTTACACTTGTTATTTTGTCTACAATATTTAATACAGACACACTCAAAGTGGCATCATATTTGATCCCATTTCACAAAAATCATGTAACTCACAATCAGCAGACTTTAACAGCACGTCAATAAATCAGTGTTGGATATATTTTAAATTAAAAAAAAATGTTGGTGTTTATGCCAAAAAAAAAGTTTAAAAAAAACCAGTGTGCTGCGTAAGGTTTGCGTAGCCTTCGCTTCTCAATAGCCTTGGCGGAAGTATCCGCCGCCTCTCCAAGCCCTATGAAAGGGGCTCTCGGTGGGATGAACACCCACACTGTTTCTATCTCTGCGGCGTACTCTACGAGCCCTTGAACCCTTTGCTCGCTCCTGTGAAATTCGTCGCGTTGACGTTGTAGACTCGTTCCGGTGCGCCACATCTGCCGGTGATCCTTTTAAAACAATTAAAGACGCAATCAGTGGACAAATTTACAATAGGTTCAATGTGATTAGCATTTGAAGCGAAGCACACAAAAATAGCTAAGTAAGTTTTAATAGGCGGCCTGCCGCTGATTGGGCCGAAAAGGTCCACTCCTCACACAGATAATACACTTCCACTTAAATTGCCCATTATTTGGCCTAAAAGCTTTGGCTTATCTCGAAAACCATGCACACATTCTCTAACGATTTACATGCCTCTCGAGCATTAATCAGCCATATATCTTCTCGCAGAAGAGATGCAAGTTGCGAATAAGAAGCTGCGACAAATGCGTATTTCGAGGCAGTAGCATTGGAAACTTTGTTTCATATGGTAAAGAACTCGGGCAGAACATGGATTTAATTTCTGCAAATTTGGGCAAAGTATCTTAGATTTTGTAAATCAGCAATTTACCGTCGCAATTCAAAAGTTTTGCACCACTTCAAGTAACTTGAGGAAAGTAAGTATTACCTCTAATGCTGAAAGTAGTACGAAACCGTTGCCATTTGTTTTGAAAACGAAACGGTTTACATATGCCATAGTCCGCTCGAGCGTCGGAAGTACCGAGCATTTTTTAATTATCTGGATTATTGGGTGTGGCTCTGGAGAAGAGACAGCATGCACTGTCACATTTTTCCTGTCTTCTAATACCATAAGAGCCGTTGGGACCTCAACCTTTTGACATTGAGGCCACTCGTCTTCGGATTTGTACAAAAACTCTGGCCCATTGAACCAGAGCGAGCCCACTAACTCGTCTATGTCAGAGCCTCGTGAAAAAGGTCAGAAGGATTGTGCTCTGAAGGCACATGACGCCAATTAGCGTTAGAGGACAATTCCTGTACCTCTGCAACTCTCTTTGCTACGAAATCCGCTAGAGTGGATGGGTCTCGCCAGTATAGAAAGTCCTGAGAATCTGAACAAAAAGTGACGCTTGGGATGCTCAAATTTTCAACAATCGGTGCTACTTGCTCCCAGAGTTTAGTCAGTGGATGTGCAGCGCAGACCTCAAGTCGTGGAATTGATTTGGTTTTTAGCGGTGTAACACGGAATTTTTCTGTCAATAGCTTACTATCAATTTGACTCCCAGCGCTACCGCGGATGTAAATGTAACATCCATATGCGTGACTCGATGAATCAGAAGACCAATGCATTTCGATATTTTAGTGAGTGACAAGACACACGCCTCGAGTAATCGAAAATTTTGAAAGATTTCGTAAGTTTGATTTAAATTTTTCACAATCCATATGATAGATAGATAGATAGATAGTACATTTAATTAAAATAAATATGGTACAGATACACCGGCATGGATTTTACTCCGTCCGCCGGTAGGGTGTAGATGTCAAATACTGCTTCGAACTACTACACCTGGGTTGCCCAGCTCGTCGCCAGATACCCGATCGATTGTCCTCCTCAATAAAGACATACAAACACTTTACATTTTCTTTGAACATTGGTATTAATTTAAAATTAGATACATTAGATAACATTATTTTACAAATCAATACTAACACGATTATAAATATTAATATTTTAACAATGAATTATTTGGAACAATGAAAATACTGAACAAATTCACTTATAATTCGGTTTCTATATATAATGGCCTTCTCTACATATCCTGCCAACTTAAATCAATTCATTAAACCGCTTCCATTTAATGCTGCTATTATTTCTTCTTCTTTTAGTGTTACTTTCCCAAAATACAATAATCTAAATTCTTTGAGTACTGGACATTTTCCCAGAAAGTGGCGTATGTTCTCAACTTCTTTTAAATTACACAAGGAGCTGTTTTTGTACTTCCATTTAGCCATAGTAGATCAGCACGAGCCTTAAAAATCCAACTAATCATCTTCCTTTGATATTTATTATCACAGTACGATACGCCCCTAGTGTAGGTAAGATTTTTATATATATGACTTTCACTGGCTAGTGCACTATTAATGTGGTCACTATCATTTTCCAATTATTTTTATTAAACCATGCATAGCTGCATACATTTGCATTGTTCTCGCTGTGGCTTGTAAGAGGTTCCACTTACTACTCAAATGTATATTCGCCTTATCGTAGAATTGATTCTAAGTCGAATTGATGGCTCCCTTTGCTTCACCATTTCTGTTTTTAATGTGTGCTAAAAATGACATTCGTGGCGTTAGGATTAGGCCTAGATATTTATACTCAGGAGTTATTTTTATAGGGTTTGATTTGAAAAGCCATTGCTCTGAAGCAGCAAGTCTGCCCCATTCCTGAAAACCATTATTTCGGACTTCGACATGTTCACTTCCATTCCCCATAAATCACAGTATTTCTCCAAGCGTAAAGTCATTTTCTGCAGAATATATATATCGTGCGATAAAATGAAAATTTCATCAGCGTATAGCTGTAATCTTACGATAACGTTCCCGATATAGAGTCCTCCTTCCTTCCTTCCTGAACAGCAGAGGAGATAGTAGACAGCCTTGTTTTACGACAACATGAGTTTGGAACTCCTCAGAAATTTCATCCTTGGTCCACACAAAGCTTTTCGTATTTTTATATATCCTTTCGAGAAAGTTCGAAATTTTGGTTGATATCCGTCATAGTTTGTAATTTATAAAGCATCAATTGCCTATTAACTCGGTCAAATGCTGCTTTGAAGTCCACGAAGAAGCAATATACTTTTTTCTTTTCAGCAAATTTCAAATGGACTATAGACGCTAGATTGTACACGTTGTCTACAGTGGAGTAGTTCTTCCGAAACTCAGCTTGAAATTCATTAAGAATTTTATTATCCTCTAACCAAGAAGTAAGACTTGCAATTATAATACCCATAATTATCTTTGTAGCTTAATTCATAAAGGATCTCCATCTGTAGCGTACACATACTATGTTTTAATATATAATCATAGCTACATATATATGAGCAAACTATGTGACACTCTGTTGCATAAGTAAACATACAAATACCAATGCTCACTTAAATTCATTCTTTGTTTCCCATGAGAAAATATGATCGACCACTTTGGTCTTTGCCTTAGACGCGCACTCAGCAGTTTTTGGCTTATATACAAATTCTGGCCATTCATTAAGTTCATTAACCAAACACCCACTCCTCTCATAAAACCATCACTAACCCACGCAATACAGTATAAAATATAAATATTAAGTAAAATATTGTAATCTTGAAACTTGCAATTGTAAACAGTAAAGTTTAAGCACTATTTTTCAAATAACAAAGTAAGGAAAATTAAAATGGGTAAAACCCAATCAAAAGCGACTGGCAACACTGCCAATGTCGTTAATGAAATTGAAATTGTGGATCAGTCTTTTGATCATATCTCGACAACGGTTCATCCGATCTTCACCATTCCTTTGGAGGATCGAAAAGTTATCTTAATTACTAAATATGTCCAGAAGGAACGACCCATCTATCTTAAAAATTGTGGGAGATATGATTTTTGTTTAAATTGCGGGGGCGGAAGGGGTCGTGGCCAAAATTCAAAATATTCTTGATCTGCCTGCAGACATAAGAAGCATAAAACCTAAGTCGTCCAAAGTCGCATATGTGTATTGGCCGCTGCCAATATAGCACTAAAAATTTATCAAATACATCAATAAAGAAGAGGTATCTCAGTCGAGCTAACGATCTCGACAAAATATAGATAATAAAGATAGTTCGTCAGACGGGCCAAAACCCATTACTATTGCCGAATACAAAGCAAGGCAAATAGAAAAAAACTTGAAAAAAGCCAGGGAAGAAGAAGAGCGTTTAACAAAAACACCAGCAACACAAACCCCAAAAAAGAGAGCGGGAAGGCTGAAAACAAAACCTATTAACACAAAGAAAAGTTCTTATTGGGCTCATTAAAGACCAAACAGCTTCAGAAAGTCGAAAAGACTCAGCATGTAAGGCTTTAAAAGAAATTAACAAACAATTACGAAAAAAACAAGAAAAATATACAAACGAAACAATAAAATGGACACTAAAGATTTGAAACATTTAAGGAAATACATACCCTTTTTCGAATTCCTCCTAGAAAACGGACAAACTAATGTTAAGATCATCCAAATGATGAATTGGATAATCCAAATCAAAAGATTTGAAAAGAAAGTAGTAGATCAAATCGAGGCAGTCATAATAATTCAATATGCAAAACAAACCATTAACAAAAACTTACCATAGTGGATACACAAGCTATTCGAGGATCAGATAGAAACAATATCTCTGATCAGTTCTGACGAAGACTAACTGAGAATCCAATTCAAATGGAATGGCCAGAAATAGTCAATCAAATAAAGCTACATAAAATAGAGTTTGAAAAGGCAAAAATGTACCAATCTACACTCAAACAGTTACTAAGCATACGCATACTTTAATAAACCACTTCAATGCAGTCACTGAAATTTTTAGCTAAACTTGCTCGAGATTGACAGATCTACATCTGCTTCAAGCTAGAACGATATTCGACTCATTGCGAAACAAACTTGTTAAGATATCCGAGCACAATGATCTCAAACTATTCATACCAACATCTTTAAACGACAGAGCTTCATTTGACCCGAGTGTTCTACTCAATAAGTACACTCAGAAAAAATCGCCGTAAATTTAAGAAATTCGCCATAATGTAGTTCTGAAATAAATTTACACACACATGTATAGAATACTCTAAGTCAGCCACTTACAAAAACATCTCTAATACACATTTATGCTCACCATTGTCCCAATTGAATTATATTTATGTATATTGTATTCACATGCTTTAAAACATCACAACACAAAAATTTACAAACTGTACTTACCACCAAAAATGCAAGCAAACGCTGCGCCGTCCAATTTTTTTAATAGAGTCTCCATAGCTGTCACTTTCAATGCACCAAAATCAAATGAAATCAGCGCCGGCAAAGCGAACATGCAGCGACAATTTTTTCTTCGATTGCTTCTATAATAACCTTTATGTCAAAGCAAAGAACGAAAAAAATTGCCCCCCGCGCCAACACATGCACATACGCTGACGTACACAGAGAGAAAAGAGAGAGAAGAGAGCGAAGTGCCGATTTTCTAGTTTTCAGAAATGTCTTTTCTAAAAAATAGAAAATCCTTCGTAATAATAAGTAGCCCTTTTTATTAAGAAAGAGCTTCGACATTTTAAGAAAGAGCCTTTCTTAACACTTAGCATTTGGTAGGAAACAACATTTTCAAGAAAATCATTTCTACAAAATAGAAATATATTTTCTAAAATATAGAAATTTTTTCTTATTATAAAGGCGATTGAATCCAATGAAAAAGTTTTCTGCAATTTAAAAAAGCTTTTTATTTCTTAGAAAAAAATTTCTTAAAATAATAATTTTTTTCTGATTTTGAGAAACACATATTTTTATGGCGAATTCTTAAATTTACGGCGATTTTTTTTCTTAAAGGGACATGCTAGAAATTTGATAAGTACGGAAAGTACTATAAATGAAATAATAATAAAATTAAAAAACTCGGTTAAGGGAGAGTCAGTTGAAGTATTTCCAGTAAAAATTATGAACATTCAACAAAAAAAAAAAAACCGCAAAAATATATGTGGGGTTTTCTTTTTGGTTTAAATTAATGGTGATACTTTATTATTATTTAAAAGTAAGATTAAGGTTTACAACATCGGATTTGGAACAACTTGAGAACAGCTTTGACAAATTGAACCGACTCGAACTTCGACTCCCACGACTCGTTGGCGCCCGAAATCTTTCACACCTCTGCGGCACACGTCTTCGATCAATCGGAACTCAACTGCCCTAGGCTAGGGCTTGATCTCGACTGCCTCCTCGCCGCTCGTCGTCGTGCCTTCGTCGCTCTGCCTTCGTCGAGCTCTCTCTTGATCTGCTACTTTGTTTCTCTCCCACGTCGTTTGACTCTTACGTATTTCGGTTGACGTTTGAAATACTTCTTGTTCTGTTCTTCGTGATGTTGTCTAGGGAAATAAGGTGCTGCATCTTTGTATCGGTGGAATTTGGGAACAGACAGCAATATTCCAACCCACATATTCACGAAAGAAATCGACCGATTGACAAAAGCCCTAGAAGGAGCTTACATCAATGAATGTTTAACACCAGAATTGGCAACCAAATATAGCAAACAACATGCTGTTAAATCCATGACAACAAACTGCAATATGGATAAGGTTAAACTTATCATGCAGGCAGGCACGTTCAATAATATGAACAATGCAATCTCCAAATTTGTAAACAGTTGCACAGAGGCAACGGGAAAAACTGGCATAGTACTCTATTATACAAATAGAGGAAATCGCGGATATAATGGACGCGGTCAGTATAATAATCAAGTAAATAGAGGATATAGGTAACCAAGGATATTGACAGAATAATTACAACGGTTACAACAACCGTGGCCGAGGTTTCTTCAACGGCAACTATAGAGGCCAAAACAACGGCAACTACAGAGGCCAAAACAACGGCAACTACATAGGCCAAAACAATGGCAACTACAGAGGCCAGAATAACAATAATAACTATGCAAACATCCGAACATCAAATTCGGAAAACCAGCAACACCCCTTGAACAACAACAACAACAGCCACCAGTAAAAGTATACAAATTACTAGCGGACAAGTTTCCACTTCCAAGAATAGAAGACATTCTTGACCAATGAAACCAACATTACTGCAGTACCCAGATTTCAGAAAACATTTTTGCATAATCACAGATGCTAGCAAACACGCTTGCGGAGCGGTACTAACACAACAACATAATGGCATGCAACTCCCAATTGCATATGCATCAAGATCTTTCACACAAGGTGAAAGCAATAAATCAACTTCAGAGCAGGAATTAGCTGCTATACACTGGACACTAAAACACTTCTGACCTTACGTTTATGGAAGGCATTTGTTTGTAAAAACTGTCCACCGACCACTAACATATCTTTTTTCAATGAAAAACCCAAGTTCCAAGCTCACACGAATGAGGTTTGATTTGGAAGAATATGATTTTACAGTAGAATATCTCAATGTCTCAGAATAACAATTGGAGAGCTTAAAGAAATAAACCGACAAACACTAAAAGTATCAACTAGATCTTCAACAAGACAGGAGGAAGTTCTCTGGAGCATTTGGATCTCCTTTCTTAAATGAAGGGAATACTACAGAGGATTTGAAGCAATCAAGATCTGTACCGTCATCGAGGATTTTATTATACACTGAAGCCAACTTATGGATATAGTTGTCAGATTTGTTTTTGAAAAATTCATATGGAATCCTATCCTGTCCTGGAGCTTTTTCAGGCTTTGTTTTATGCAGCATGACTAATACATCTTCCGATGTGACAGGTTTATCCAGCTCAAAGATTATTATTTTATTACCAGCATAGTGAAAGGTGCAAAAGGTGCAATATTCTGCGACGGGTTCAGCAGCATACTTCTTCCGATGTGACAGGTTTATCCAGCACAAAGTTTATTATTTTATTACCAGCATAGTGGAAAGGTGCAATATTTTGCGACGGGTTCAGCAAAGTTTCGAAGTAGCTCTTAAAATCTTGTGCGTTAATATGAGTTCCAATCCGAGGTTGAGCATTTCTTATATCCTTAGCTACATTCCACTATTCTTTGCTGTTTTGAACACTGTTGACTCTTATCTGTAGTTTCTCTTAGTATAACAGTTGCTTATCATTGCACATCCTATCATATTTTTCTTAGCTCTTGGTATAATTTACTTTATCCATAAAATTTTGCGTTCTGCTATATTTTTTCAGATTATCGAATACTTCGTCTCTTTGCTTCACACATTGGGCATCAAACCATTTAATTCTATAGACTTTATTTTTTGGTATGTGCGGTTGTACTGAATATGAACCCTTTATAACTGCACACATATCATTCAAACTTATGTCAGATTGTTCCTGCATTGATCTTTCCAAGTTGTAATCCGATTTTCAAATATATGTTTCTTTAAGCGAATCCTTCCATTTCAGTCTGGTAAAAGGTTCATACTTTGTGTAAGTAGTACATCTACTTTTACGCTTAAAACCAAAGAGATTGGCATATGATCAGACCATATTGCGTTTTCCACCGAAAAACTCATTACTTGTTCAAGCATTTCATTCGATATTGCGCACATATCATAAACCGATTGGCCCATGTTGCTTATGTATGTGAAAGCACCTTCACCTTCACTGTTATCCTCGCAGCATTTCAGAAACTCTGCCGTTACTGTTTACTATTTTGTCCTGTGATACTCTGTTATATGTTCCAGCTGTAAAACAGTTAACCAAGCTGTACGGTTTTCAAAGCTCAAAGAAACACAATACAGCGAATTTAAAAGCTCATCTTCACACGCACTCACTCCCATCAAAGTTTGGTCGCAGAAGAGCAGAGAGTCGAAAACTGAACGTCATCGAGTGCAGTTGCGTGCTGGTCGCGAGCATCTAATCGTTTTGCCTTTTCTAATCTTTCTCTAATTTGTAAGATTAATATTATTTGCATTTGTGAAAATAAACTGAAATTGAATTGAAGCTGTAATTTGTCACATCGTCTCGGCTAATTAATACAAATTGACGGAAAAGTCCATTGAGCAGAATTTGCTCATCATTGAAACTGCCAGGAGGCAAGTTTCACAACATTTTTGGTGGCCCATTTGGGGAACCGGCCATACAGACTATTACAAGTCGTTCAATTTCAAGTGCAAATTAAATTACAAACATCCTACATCTTTATACACATTCATATAAATCATACCAGCCGCATTGCACGTGGCCCAGCAACCAAACGCCAAGGCCCGTTACACAGAAGCATCTAGCAGCACAAAGAAGAAACTGCAAACACTAACCAACGGCACTTTCCACTTTGGACAGCAGCTTTGAGTGACAACTGGCTTCGCAGGCAACGCAAGACCTGTCAATTGAATTCAATAAAAATCATCAGCAGCTGATAATACTCAAATGCCCAAGTTCTCATTCATATATATCTAACGAGGAAGCCTTTCAGTTCGACGAGGACTACACAACAATCGCCTGCACCATTTCAGAGGCATACGAGAGGTCTCATCTCCATCTTCATCTTCATTCTGTGCCTCAAGCAAACACCACTGTCATAGAAGCGCCATCATCTGTACAGCTATTCGCCTGCATTCTACGATGCCTTTGTCCAGATCATTCACGACAACACGGCTCTGTCCAACATCCAAAGGTTCCATTTTCTGAAGCAAGCTCTGCCCGCAAGTCGCGATATAAACATTCAGCAAATGACCCTCACAGGAGGTAACTATGCGACAGCTTGGAGTCTCATTGTCCACCGCTACAATAATCCGAGATTGCAGTTTATGTTCCACATGAACACCCTTTATGATTTGCCACAGTTAACCAAGGAACGATCTTCCGACCTCAGACATATGCTGAACGTGTCAAATGTTTGTATCAACGCTCTGAAGCGCCTCGATATCGCCATCACGACTTGCGATCATTGGATTGTGCATTACCTTGTTACAAAACTTCCAAACACTACACTTCAAGCATGGGAGCATTTTCTTGGCAGTTCTGTTAGTATTCCTGCCTTTGCTCAATTGGAATCCTTCATCAACAACCGTCTCATAAGCATTGACGTAATCGAAAATCGATGTTTATCTACACAAACGCGGTCATCTATACCGCAACCTGCCGCTCAACGGCACAACCACAAATCCTCAGGCAACACACCTTACAATGGACACAGTTTTCACACCACGACTAGAACTGCTGACCCCATTCGCTGCACGCTCTTTCGCGACTCCCATATTCTCCGTCGTTGTCCTGACTTCTTGGCCAAGGATTGCTTCGCAAGGAAAGCCGTCGCGTATCATGCTAGGGCATGCCTCAATTGTCTTAGCATCTCGCACAGCCTTGCGCAATGCCCAAGCAGCAGGAATTGTTTGCAGTGCGGTCAAAGGCATCACTCGCTTTTACACTTTCCAAACAATACACCCTCTGCTAATGCGGCTTCGAAGCATTCACCCTCTTACTCGAACTCTTAACTCGAACCATAGCTCACGTTCCAGTGGTCCTGTACTGTCAGCAACTCCCGTCTCGTTTACAGGAACCAACACAGCGCAACTCCATAGCTATCGTTTGAGTGATCTCTCACAGCCTGCAGCTACCGACTCGTCTGTGGGGTCACACACTGCTCAAATCACTTCCGCAGTTGCAACAAATCGCATACCCACAACTATACTTCTGGCCACGGCTCTTGTCCGTGCGCTTGTGGACTCTGGCTCCGAAGGCACTATAACCAGCAGAAATAGCTGGAGTCGGAGAAACCTCAACCAGTAGATGCAAGTATACGACGGAACTATCATTAAGTTCATGTACCAATCCACAATTTTGTACAAGCATCGATGCTGCGTTTGTACTTAATACCCTCACATCTCATCTACCCAAGCAATCAATAAATTTGCAGGACTGTCATCATCAACAAGGATTAGAACTTGCCGATCCCAAGTTCTTTAAATCAAACCGAATTGATCTTCTTCTTGGAGTGGACATAATACAACAACTCAAGCTTCCGGAACTTCGTCGAGGAAGTAAAGATCAACCAATTGCACAGCGAACGCAGCTCGGCTGGATCGTCTTTGGTCAAGCCACTGCCACACCGTCACATACTGTCACCATTCGCAGTCATTACACCCACCTGGAGAATTTGGTTAAAAAATTCTTTGAAATGGATCAAGTAAGCTCCACCAGACAGCTTACACCGGAAGAGCAATGGTGTGAAGAACACTTTCAACGTACTCACACACGCCAACCAAACGGCAAGTATATGGTTCGCCTCCCTTTTAAACAAGTACTTGGCAAATCACGCCAAATTGCACTTAACCGCTTCACAATGCTTGAGCGCAAGTTCCAAAGACAGCCAGAGCTATACGAGCGTTACACCCAGGTCATCAACGGGTATTTTGAACTAGGCCAAGTTACCAAAGTAACAACTTCTGAAGCGCAACATTGTTTTAATAACGAAAAGGAAGGTCTTACTTGTACTTCTTGCACCTTACCCTATCACGCAGTAATCAAGGAGGAAAGTCTATCCTCTAAAGTGAGAGTCGTGTATGATGCCTCCTGTAAGACATCAAATGGGAAATCACTGAACGATGTACTGTGCACCGGTGCAGCCCTACAATATGTCAGGCGTTGTTCTAAAATGGCGTTTCCACCGATTTGTATTCGCAGCAGATATTCAAAGGATGTACCGGTGCATTGATATGCACTCAGAAGACGCTCAATACCAAAGAAGTTTCTGGCGTGATGAACAAAACCGACTAGCTGAGTACTACTTAAATACCGTCACATTCGGGACGGCTTCAGCCCCATACACAGCCATCCGTATCATACTACAATAAGCAGAAGATGAACGGGATAGATATCCACTCGCCGAAGCTGTACTTAAAAACGAGATGTATGTTGATGACGTACAAAGCGGTCATTATACCAAATCTGGAGCCATACAAATCAGAGATCAATTGGTTGCAGCTCTGCGATCCGCTGGAATGGAACTCAGGTCCGCAAACAACGCATCACTGTTAAGCAACATAAACGTTCTATACTTTCCACAGTAGCGCGCCTATACGATCCCTTGGGCTTCCTAACTTCCAGCATCACTACAGCCAAGGCGATCCTCAAGGACGTGTGGAAAGCACAAAGTCAACGCGCTGATAGCAGCTTCTCTCCGCTGGATTGGGACGAACCACTGCCATCTCCTTTAAGCGAACGATGGCATGATTTTGTAAATAACCTGCCACACATTGAACATATTCAAGTACCCAGATGTCTGGGTTTCGACATTCAGGATCTCTCATCACTTCAGCTTCATGTATTCTGCGACGGATCATTCATTGCATATGCAACATTCGATCAGAACAATCTGATGGGATCATTCACACACATCTACTTGCTGCACGCAGCCGAGTAACGCCAACAAAACCAATCACCATTCCTCGTGTGGAACTCTCTGGTGCGTTGCTTGCAGTAAAGTTGGCCAAATGGATCCGTGAGCAGCTGCACGCTCATCAACCGTTCTCAGAGATATTCTATTGGTCAGATGCAACAATTGTACTCTTTTGGATAAATGGTGATCCCTCCCGCTGGCAAACCTTTGTCTCCAATCGCGTCGGGCAGATCCTCGATTGCAGTACACCTACGCAGTGGAGACATGTACCTACCGCTGACAACCCAGCAGACTGTGCTACACGCGGTCTCACCCCACAGGAGTTGGCCATTCATCCTCTATGGTGGTCAGGTCCCCAATGGCTTCACGAGCAAGAATCACATTGCGCCGAGTAAACCCTCCCAAACGGGCTTTTATTGCCACTGGAGTGGACTACACGGGAGCCTTTGAAATTCGAGCATCACGGTTCCGTGGACACATTGGACTATGGGAAGCCAATGACATATGAACAACTCGCCACAGTTTTAACACAGATAGAAACCTGCCTTAATTCTAGGCCCTTATACCCTCTTAACGGTGAGCCAGATGACCTATGCTAACACCCGCTAATTTTTTGATAGGCTATTCGCTGTTAGCTCCACCGGATATCTCTCCAAAAGATCTTCCACTCAGCACTCACTTTTTGAAAGGACAAAGAATGTTGCGACAATTCTGGACACGTTGCAGTACTGATTGGCTTTCTCACCTACAAGCTCGCCCAAAATGGCGCAACGATACCGACAACCTTCAAGTGAATCGTCATTATAAAGGATGACCGGCTGCCGCCCAACGAATGGAAATTAGGAAGAATTATTGAAGTTCACCCAGCAGCAGACAATCTGGTTAGGGTGGCCACTATTAAAACAGCATCCGGAGTATATAAACGATCTGTTTCTAAAATTTGCCGACTGCCACTACGAAGACTTTACGAGCCAGATCCAGAAACATCATATTACCCAAACTAGCACCTTAGATCGCACAGTTATATGCCATAATGAACACTTTCTCTTTTCAGTAGATCAACAGGATTGTAGCGATCGATTGGTTCAAATACTGGTCCCAGTATTGGGGGCTGCATGTTCGGTTTTCAAAGCTCAAAGAAACACACAATACATCGAATTCAAAAGCTCATCTTCACACGCACTCACTCCCATCAAACTTTGGTCGCAGAAGAGCAAAGAGCCGAGAACTGAACGTCATCGAGTGCAGTTGCGTGATGGTCGCGAGCATCTAATCGTTTTGCCTTTTCTAATCTTTTCTCTAATTTGTAAAATTAATATTAATTGCATTTGTTAAAAATAAACTGAAATTGAATTGAACTTGTAATTAGTCACATCGTCTCGGTTAATTAATACAAATTGACGGAAAAGTCCCCCGAGCAGAATTTGCTCATCATTGAAACTGCCAGGAGGCAAGTTTCACAACACGTTGTTTTTGAAATACCGAACATGAGATTTCATGTAAAGGTTACATAGAAGTTTTTGTCGGTATGAGTTAGAAGGCAATACACCTAGAAGCAGTCAGTGATCTGACAACAAAATCATTTCTAGCCGCGTTTAGAAGAATCTCGGCAAGAAGGGGAAAATGTGTCCATTTATACTCTGACAACGGTACAAATTTCATTGGAGCAGAGAAAATCCTTCATACTGACTTAACAAACGCAATGGAAATGAACAGTTGGACATCTGAACAAATTCAGTGGCTATTATTTAGGGTGATAGGAGCTAGCATCTAACTTATGAAGAAATAAGTATCTTGCTGGCTCAGAATAAATCAAAATAAAATTTCAAAACATTTTATCAGAATGAAAGCAGCAAAGATTTTCATGACGCCTGGTTTTTTTTTTATTTTTTTTTTTTTTTTATTTCTTTAATTTCCTTCCCAGCGCTACAAGTACATTGACACTTATAAATTAGAGCGCTAGTCACGACATTACATTTTGGCTATTTTACTTAAGTTATTACAATTATAAAATCTAAACACAGGAATATTTGAACTTAAGTATTTATGATATTATAACTACTTAACTCTATTAATGTACTATTTCCCTATTTTGCATGTATTCCCTAATCTTTATCTTAAATTGATTTACGCTTCCAATAGATTTCATATTATGAGGTAGATCATTCCATAGCCGAATAGCATTTATCGTAAACTGTCTCTCCGAGCATAATAGCTTCCATCTAGGGCATATAAAATTATTAGTGCGCTGCGAAGCTGCGGGTGTTAGCAAATTATATAGATATGCGGGTTCTCTGCTTGTTATGATTTTATGTATGAAAGTCAGAGTTCTAAGGCTAATCCACGATTTCAGGTCAAGGTCAAAAATCCTCCGAGTTAAGTGAGATACGTGGTCGAATCGTCTGCTATTAAATACGAATCTAGCTATTGAATTTAGTGTCACATTGAGCTTTTGAAAATCCCTAGAGTCACAGTGGCCAAAAACTTCTACTCCATAGAAAAGTGTCGGCGCGAGAATTTGTCTAGCTATAAGCATTTTGATATGAACAGGTAATTCCGACTTTGAAATTGCGAGTTGCCGCAGCATGCCATATATTTAACCGGTTGCTTTTGAGATGTGGTTGGACCAAGTTAAATTATTGTTGGATCAGGAGCGTTTTCCTGACCTGAGGACATTTAATCTAGGATGGGTGTGTGTGAAAAAACCGAACACGTGAACAAAGGCTGCGACTCCCGTCAAATATCCCACGGAGAAACACGATCTTGCTTCAGTGAATGAGTGTACAGAACTAATATATTCAGAGAGCTTAAGACTACCAACAGGCTAGGCAATGTAACAGAATTCGAAAAGAGATAACGAATTCATATGTGTGTGTGAGCTTAGCATACGGATAGTTACAGGCCGCTAACATTAGGCCTGCAACTGATAATTATGTTGACAATTCAAAATGTAAACACAAGGCGGTTAAATTCAAAGCAAATACATTTGGTAGTATGAAATAAATGGCAAAATATGAGAGTTTGACCGAACATCCCGGCCAACCTTGAAAGGACCCTCTTTCAACACACGGGTAATACAGCAAGTTTGTGTACTGGACGACAGCATACTCCAGATGACGTGCGAATGTGTGCTACACGGACACGATTGTCTCTTCCATACACGACTGATTCAACACGTCCCAGTTTCCAGTGTAGAGGTTGGAGATTGTCTTCTTGGATGATGACCATTGTTCCTGCAGCGAGATTCGGAGACGTTGAAGTCCACCTTGACCTGGATCGGATTTCGTTGATGCATTCGGCAGACCACCGACGCCAGAATTGTTGCTTCACAGCTGTGATCTGATCATAGCGATCTAGGTTGGAGATGTCCTTGGCATTCAGCACACGCTCAGGCAAGGCGCGTGGAGCATCTCCATTTAGAAAATGCCCAGCAGTGAGGGCACTAAAGTCGTTGGGATCTGTTGACAGCGGCGACAGAGGACGTGAGTTCAGAACAGCCTCTATCTCAACGACAGCAGTGTTTAGCTCCTCGAAGGTAAATCGGGTGTTCATCAGTGTGCGCACCAAGAGACCCTTTGCGCTCTTGACTGCTGCTTCCCAGAGCCCGCCAAAGTGTGGTGCCCTGGGGGGAATGAATCGAAAGGTTATATGTTCGGATGAACAGTATGACTGAATGGCATCTTGGGTTGCTGGTTTAAACATGAAGTTCTTCAGCTCGGCTAATTTGTTGGATGCCCCAACAAAATTTGTGGCGTTATCACAATGGATTTGTGATACTGGTCCTCGACGAGCAACCATGCGCTTTAAGGCCTCCAGAAACTTGTTTGTGGACAGATCTGAAACGATTTCAATGTGAACTGCCTTGACGGCCATACATACGAATATTGCAATATAGGATTTCGTGGGACCCTTTCCTCGGATGCGATAATAGGTATTCACAGGGCCGCAGAAATCCACACCAACGTTGCGAAATGGTTTGTCGGTTGTCAGACGCTCAGGTGGCAGGGACCCCATAATTTGACGAAGAAGAACTGGACGGTATCTTACGCAATGCACACAAGATCTCACAATGCTCCGAGCCAAGGTTCTCGCGTTAACTACCCAGAACTGGAGGCGAAGCAATCCGACCAATGCCTTTGGTCCGGCGTGATAGTTGCGCACGTGCAGGTGGCGCACGTAATTTCGAACAAAGATTGACTTGCTGGGTAGTAGAAGTGGATGCTTTTGATGAATTGGAATATTGGCGTGTTCGAGTCGACCGCCAACTCTGATGAGCTCGAATCCCGACGAATCATCCAGGAAAGGGCTGAGAAATTTCAGGCTGCTCCGTAAATCTCTTTGTTTTTGCAGCAAATGAAGATCTTCTCTGAAATGGTGCCTTTGTATGTTCCAAACGATGCAATCCAATGCGTGGTGAAGTTCTTTTGGCGATGGCGAGGACGTTTCAAATGTGCGATTTTTGGTGACTCCACGGTAGAATCTGAACATGTATGCTATGATCCGAAGCGAGCGATTGTACGAACTGATTCCGTCAAAAACCTCTAGAATATAGTTTGCTTCTATGGCTACAGCAAATGTAGACTTCCTTTTTTCAGCATCGATGACTTCCATGTTTATAGACTTGTCGCGCTTTTGACAGGGCCAATGATGTTCTGAGTCGCGAAGAAAGGCAGGACCAGTAAACCAAATCGAATGTTGAAGTTCGTCTGATGTGCAACCTCGGGATACAATATCAGCGGGGTTGCTTTCTGAGGGTACATAATTCCAACGACCATCAGAAGTGTGGTCTTGGATAGTGGAAACTCTATTTCCAACGAAAGTTGACAATGTAATTGAGTGTTGTTGCAGCCAATGCAACACAATCTGCGAATCAGACCAAAAATATGCGCTATGCGGCTTTCCGATGAATTTGTCCTTAATTTTTGCATACAACTTACTCAGCAGTTCAGCTCCACTCAACTCAAGTCTAGGAAGGGTCATCTTTTTGACTGGCGCTACTCTGGACTTGGCAGTTAGCAACTGCACGTTGACGTGGCCAAAGGAGTCTGTTGAGCGCACATACACGCAGCAACCATAGGCGCGTATTGAAGCGTCACAAAAGGCGTGCAGTTGAATGTCAACAATTTCGAGTTGTAGACAATAGCGAGGTACAAAAATCGATGACAATGAGTTGAGTGATAACAGGCACCTTGCCCATGCGTCTTGAAGTGATTGCGGTAAGGACTCATCCCATGCCAGCTTTAGCAACCAAAGCTCCTGCATAATGATTTTTGACACAATGATGAGCGGTGACAACAATCCGAGAGGGTCAAACAGAGAGGAAGCAATTGAAAGAATGGTTCTTTTAGTAACTGTTGGAGACATATGTTTCGGCTTGAACACAAAGAGCAGCACGTCACGTCGTTGATCCCAAGTTACGCCAAGAGCACTAGTGATTGCATCTTCATCCAGGTTCAATTCCTTGTCTGATTCGTCTTCCATGAAGGCAGGATGATTGGAATGCCACTTAGTTAAGGGGAACAATCCACGACTAAGTATCTCAGTAACCTCCTGTTTGATGAGCTGCAACGTTGTAAGATCGTCTGCTCCACATAACATGTCATCGACGTAAAACGATGATTTTACGATTGATGCTCCGAGTGGAAACTCCTCCTTGTGTAGATCTGCAATGTGCTGCAGACTGCGAACTGCTAAATACGGTGCGGAGGCCGTCCCGTAAGTTACCGTATTTAGTTCGTATGTTTCCAAATTAGCATCGGGGTGTGTTCTCCAAAACACATATTGGTACTTTCGATCCTCAGGACTTATGAGTACTTGTCTGTACATTTTGGTAATGTCAGCAGTGAGGGCGTACATTACCAACCGGAAGCGAAGCAAGAGAGTGTACAAATCGTCTTGCAGCGTTGGTCCAACAAGAAGTATCTCATTTAGTGAGGTCTGCGATGAGGTAGTACATGAGCCGTCAAAAACGACTCGCAATCTCGTTGATAAGCTAGATGGCTTAAAAACACAATGATGAGGAATATAAAAGTGTGGTTCGCATACCTTAGGATCAGCCACCAGTGTCATGTGACCGAGATCCTCATATTCCTTCATGAAAATGTCATATTGCACCTTTGTCTCAGGCTGCCGTTGGAGGCGCCTCTCAAGTGCTAGAAATCGCTGACGAGCAATATCGCTTGAATTTCCCAGGCAGTTGGGATCCTTCTTGAAGGGAAGATTGACGACGATTCGTCCATTATCGAGTTGATACGTTTTCTTCGAGTAGATTTCTTCACACATGCGATGTTCCGGCTGAAGCGACCTCTTTGGATTATCTACAGCTTCAACATTCCAAAGAAGTTGAAGATTCTTGTCGATGGACTCTTCTACTGACAGCAGACATACTGACGATTCCCTTTGCTGCTGATGCTGATAGCGGCCAGACACGACCCATCCGAACAAAGTCTTCTGTAAGACTGGCAAGTTGTCTCCAAGCTTGATTTGTCCAACAGCAAGACATTCAAAGAATGCCTCAGTACCAAGCAAGAGATCAATGCGTCCAGCACGATGAAAGTGATCATCTGCCAGCGGGGTATTTGCAGGCAGGTCCCACTCAGATGTGTCGATTTCCGTATCGGGTTGATAGGCGATGTGTGAAGTTATGCAAAACTTCAGCGTTACTTCAAATGGTGACTCCCGAGACTTGACTTTAGTAGTGGTGCACGTCTTGATATTGGTAGTTGACTCCCCAATACTGCGGATCTCTAAATTACTCTTATCTCGGCGGAGAAACAGACTTTGAGCAAATTGGTCGGTCATAAAATTTACCTGCGAACATGAATCGAGGAGCGCTCTGCCTTGTTTGTATGCGCCTGATGAGTCTCTTACGAGCACCTTGGCTGTGGCAAGGATGATTTGCCCACATTGTGATTGATTCATGTGCGAGTGCGTGGCTGCTCCTGCAGGTTCCGGAATTGATGACGACGCTTGCGTTGTTGACGATGAACGACTGTAGTGGAGTACCGTGTGGTGTCGACCCTTGCATATACGACAACGATGATTTGACGGACAGTGAGTCATCCGATGGCCTGGCTGCAGACAATTGAAACATAGACCAGCATTCCTGACGATATCATATTTAAGCTTCGTACTCTTGCCTTGGAATTCAGAACATTCTGCAAGCTTGTGGCCAGAACTGGAACAAAGAATACAGGTAGCATTAGTGATCGCAAATGATAACCCCTTGCCAGGCTTGGAATTGGATTTATGTTTAACAGCATCAGCCATACGATACGATGCGATGCCACTGGACTGCAAAAACTGACAATGCCGTTCCAAAACATTGGAGCACTGTGCCCAGTTGGGCAGCGAACGCAAATCAATTGCTTCGTTCCACTTATTCCGAGTCTGCTGATCACATTTTCCCATGAGTATATAGATCAGCATGCCTTGTGCAATGTCCGACCCTGTGCCTAGGGACGAAAGCGATGAATAGATTGCCGTGGCCTTGTCAATAAGACCACGCAGCTGACTTCCATCTGGTTTCTCGACAGGTTGTAGGTTGAACAACGACTCGATCGTATCTAGAAATGTGAGCGTAATGTTGTCATAGCGCTCATTGAGGCGAGCAATCGCCTTGGGGTAGTTTTCGTTAGTCACTTGGAATGCTTTAACAGCGTCTAAAGCAGGACCCTCCAGGCAGTTTAACAGGTGGTTAAACTTCTCTATGTTTGACAATGTGTGTTCACGACCGATGATTTGATTAAACCACGTTATGAAGTTCTTAAACTCTGACCTTTTTCCATTGAACACAGGAAGGGTCAGTCTGGGCAGACTTGACGGTGGCACAGAACGAGGCGGACTCGGTGGGCCGATTGCCGTGCTATGTAGAAACTCTCCAAGTTGCCCTAGGATGGACAATTTGATAGTCACAAATGTATCATCAAGGTCCGCACGACCATCGTCCTGTGGATCTGCATTTTCAATTTCAGTTTGCACAGCCGACGCTTCCTTGTAGTGGTTCTCCAACATGTCCATGCGCAATTGCAATTCGGCGCTGGACAATTTAAGTTCACGACCATGATCATCAACAGAAACCTTCACTCTATCCTGAATGCGGGAAATATTTCGAATAATATTTGTGAGCTTGCGTTGCAAATCTTCGAGCGCAGCCATTGTGAGTGCGCTTGCAACAAATAAATTTATTAAGACTTCACAAAGGTAAACAAACCAACAATTCGATCTGGCAACGTCGTGCTCACCAATGTGAGAGTGAGAGCGGTCTGCTAGCAGCGGCAGCAAGAATCAGCGAGAATGAAGGAGCGACGAATTGTAACGGCGCAAACCACATCAATGGGTTGGCCACAGCAGCGATTGCAAAGACGTTTGGCTGTTGCTGTGCCAATGAAGAATGAGGAGGCGAGAAGTGCGACGCAAACTTGCGGGACCTTCCAATGAATGGTTTGATGCAGCGACAAATTGCGGAATTTTCCAATAGATCACGCGGTTGAATGATGTTCACTCCAAATGTGAACGACTTGGCGAGACTTTTTCAATGTCTCGCTTGGCAATGTTGGCGACCTGCCAAATGTTTTCAGCTGAGAACGCTAGGTTCTCCAATGGCTCGCTTGGAGCGGCGAGCAGAGTGATAGGGTATCAGCGACATCCACTTGATGGTCCCGTTACAGCAATTTACACCAGGCTTAGTTAGGTTGTCCACCGGCCGAGCAGCAGCACAACTAGAAAATTCTATAGCAGCAAACTATACGAATTTCATTGCAGAGAGACGGCGATATCGACATTAATCCCGTTCTTGCAATGTCACTGATGAGCCTGGTATGTGGAGAGGCACCTTAAATTTTCCGAAATTTTCCGCTTTTCACACACAAGCCCCACGTTGGGCGCCAAAATGTTGGATCAGGAGCGTTTTCCTGACCTGAGGACATTTAATCTAGGATGGGTGTGTGTGAAAAAACCGAACACGTGAACAAAGGCTGCGACTCCCGTCAAATATCCCACGGAGAAACACGATCTTGCTTCAGTGAATGAGTGTACAGAACTAATATATTCAGAGAGCTTAAGACTAACAACAGGCTAAGCAATGTAACAGAGTTCGAAAAGAGAAAACGAATTCATATGTGTGTGTGAGCTTAGCATACGGATAGTTACAGGCCGCTAACATTAGGCCTGCAACTGATAATTATGTTGACAATTCAAAATGTAAACACAGGCGGTTAAATTCAAAGCAAATACATTTGGTAGTATGAAATAAATGGCAAAATATGAGAGTTTGACCGAACAATTATTGTTAAATGTAATGCCGAGATTGACTGCATGTTCAACATAATTAATTGGAATGTCATTAATTACAACTTTTGGTAGCTGGCTTGTTTCGAGTGACTTCTTATAAATAACCAAACACTTGGTTTTAGCCGGGTTGAGCCCTAGTCCATTCTCTTTTGCCCAAGTATCGATTTTAGAAAGCACATTATTAGTTACAAATACACATTCATTTATATTTATAAGGGGTCTACTAACATAAATTTGAACGTCATCAGCGTACATATGAACATCACAGTCAGACAGGACATTAGGAAGATCGTTCACATATACAGAAAAACACAATGGCCCTAAAACCGATCCCTGAGGGACACCACGCGTGACTGAGCAAAAATTAGAAATGCAAGAGCCGGAGACCACCGCCTGCAGTCTGTTATTCAGATAAGATCTGAGAAGGGAAGCTGCAGTTGTAGAAAAGTTGTACATGTTCTTGAGCTTCGTGCAGAGAATTTCATGATCGACAGTGTCAAATGCTTTGCTGTGGTCAAGCAGCGTTAAAAAAGTTACGCAACAGTCGTCAGTCTTTTTCCTGATGTCCTCCACTATACTTGTTATTGCTGTGATGCAGCCACGATTCTTCCTAAAACCTGACTGTTTTTGACTTAGTAACCTGTTCTTATTAAGGAAGCACTGTATTTGTGTAGCCATCAGATTCTCAAATATTTTGGATATGTATGGTAAAATAGACACAGGTCTTAAGTCCTTATTGGGTTTCGGAAGTTTAATAATTTTTGCAATTTTCCATGCATGTGGAAAAGTGGAAGTAGTAAAAGCTGTGTTAATGATATGTGTAATATGTTCTAGTATCACTGGCAGTAGTATTTTCACAAATTTCGGACTTACGTTATCTAAACCTTCTGCATTTGACTTCACTTTTAAAACACTTTCGACGACGTCACAAGGACTGACACAAGAAAAACTAAAACTATTATCACAGAGCGGCAAAGCATTAACATAATTATTACATGAAGCCTCAGGTACATCTAGCTGCGCAAACTTCTCATTCAGTTCATTTACGTTAATCATCTCCGTGAGTTGTGTCTTAGTTTTCCCTATTCCAAGGTTTTTTATGTCTCTCCAGGACTGTCTGGTCATTGCAACTTGGCTAAATTTCGAGTTGAAATAATTTCGTTTTGCAATTTTAATCATTTTCGTTACAGTGGCCCTTTGATTTTTGTATTCCACTTGAAGGCTACTGGTTTTATACCGTTTCCACCTAAGGTATGCAACATCACGCAATTTGATGTGCCGCTTTATGTTGTTGTTGAACCAAGGCTGCTGCATCGGTTTAATAACTTTAGTTCTGAGGCGAACGCATTTATTAAAAAGGTACACTATATTTGTGTTAAGAACATGCAATTGGTAGTCAACATGAGGGGAGTGGTATATAGGCGTCCAGTCACAAGCATTAAACTCTAACTCTAGTTCTCGGTAGTCAATGTTTTTGTAATCCCTAAATTGAATCGAAGTTTCCCTATAGCTAACTATAATATCATAGGTCAGAAAAATTAGATCATGTCTTGAGAATGATGGTACTGAAACTTGGTCATAAATTCGAACCTTACTAACGTCATTAACAAAAAATGCGTCAAGAAGGGTGTTACAGGTACTCGAGAAGTGTTTTGGCATTGTTTTGTTGACTGCTTTCAATTCAAGTGACTCAAAGCTATCAGAAAGGTGCGTCTCATGTAGAAGGTTGCTGTTAAAGTCACCCGTCAGTATCGTCTCCGAATAATTCACGGAAACATCAGCCACAGCATCCAACAATTGACTGAAATCGACATTACGGTTGGGTCTATAAATGCAGCCGACAAGTGTCTTTGTCTCAAGTTGTTTATTATTTAAGACTAGGAACAGGTATTCAATTGCACTTGTATTGGGGTGTTTACAAAGAAGCCTACAATTCAATCGCTTGTTTACATAAATCGCCACTCCTCCTGCATGGCTAGGACGGTCAGAACGATATAACATATAACCATCACATGCAACTGACGCATCACAAATATCAGACGTGAACCAAGTTTCGGACACACATATAACATCAATGTCGGAACCTACAAAAATATATCTAAATTCATCTATTTTATTAGCAAGACTTTGAGCATTGACATGAACCACAGATAGACCTTTAGACTGTTTCCTTTGAACTCTGACCATGCTACTGGCTATGGATCCACTCATTTCATTCTGCATTTTAACATATCGTTATTAGAAGCGTAAACAGACCTAATGCAAATCCTAATATTAAATGGGAAACATGCAACAAAAATTTTAAAACTATTCAAATTTATCGTATTAATAATTGCTTTAATTGCGAAACCCGTTGTTGGCATCTTTAAGTAAAGCTGAAGCTGAAGCAGCCGCAGATGACGGTGCGGGTGGAATGAGAAGGGCGAGAAGAGGGCATCGCACCATATGGGATGAGTTTGAAAAGCTCCTCTTTACTCTCAATGCAATGCACACTCTCGCTGTTGCTGCATCGAACGTGCACTAGTCCACGCCGGGTGAAAACTGCTGAGAGCAGCTTGTGCTTTTTAAGCCCCATCATCAGAAATTCATTGTTGGACATCCCAGAACCTATCGAAGAAGGAGTAATCTCATCGATTGACAGATAGAAAATCAATAAATTGCTTCAACTGGAAAGAGAAAGCGAGAAGAATATAAATTATGTGATCTGTTTGACAAGTTTGGAAAAAACCCCATATTGCTAAGGCAAAACCTACTAACTTTATTCAATAAAAATTTAATATTAATATTGAATGATATTAGTGCCGAATTCGGCTAAGTTTCGCAGCTGTGCGCTGCTGTTGTCTTCTTCTGTTGTCGTGCAGCATTTGTTCTCTGGAGCTTAAAGCGTCTGCATCGGTGGAAGTCCCAAATTAGCTGGGAATTTTAAATGTTTCTGTTGCAGTGTTTCAGACGCGATTGACTGTTGCTTCTGCGCTTGAGAAACTCATATTTACAGCATTTACTTGTATATTTTCCTGAGTTTACTGTGCTTTACAAGAACAACAGGCTTCAGGGCTAATTTCGTAGCTTTATCATTAGAGTGGTAGCTCTATCTTTCCCAATGCCTGGAGCAGGCATCCGTGTATATTTGTTCAACTGTTTTGATCTCGATATCTGTATGGATGGTTCTGTTGCTGAATGTTGTTGAATTTTGTATAAGGCCAATTGTAGTCGTTTGAACTGAGTTTTACACATAAGCGAACCCCAAACAGGTAGCTCGTATTGCCATATTGGGGAAATATGCTGCTTTTATATCGTTGTTTTGGCTTTCAGCAGAAGTTGACTTTCTCCCATTAGCCAGTGCAGTTTCTTCGCTCTGGCTCTTAGTCTTTCAACAATTGTTGTGACGTAGCTTGAAAATAGATGTCTCTATAATAACAGGGGGTTGGATAGTGCTGGATATTTTGTCAGGTGTGCATTAAATTATTTTTCTTGTAAGCGCCATAATCGTTTTGAGTTGTTTAATAAGGCAACAAAGAGCTATGATTTAAATCCATTTATGACAGATATGCGTACGACGTGGACTGGCCAAGCTCTAGAAAAATACGACGAATCTTGTAAAACTATGTTAAGGGCGATCGAGAATCAGTACGAACTTTTAATAGGACCAAGAAGGTTTAGAAGAGCACCATTTGAGTTAGTTGGATTTGAATATTAAAGCAAATTTGCCAACAAAATGGACTCTGCGCTCATTCTGCTTTGGGATTACCAAACGGTTATGCCACCGCTGGCATGAAGAGACGTTCAGTTGCTAGACATTGATCGCTGACTTACATATTTATTGAATGTATCCCTAGCCAATAAACAATTCAAACGAAAAGACAATAGAATATAGAAAAAGTATAGAAAGGACAGGTGAGGTGTGACAACTGGCTTCGCAGGCAACGCAAGAGCTGTCAATTGAATTCAATAAAAATCATCAGCAGCTGATAATACTCAAATGCCCAAGTTCTCATTCATATATATCTAACGAGGAAGCCTTTCAGTTCGACGAGGACTACACAACAATCGCCTGCACCATTTCAGAGGCATACGAGAGGTCTCATCTCCATCTTCATCTTCATTCTGTGCCTCAAGCAAACACCACTGTCATAGAAGCGCCATCATCTGTACAGCTATTCGCCTGCATTCTACGATGCCTTTGTCCAGATCATTCACGACTCGTCCAACATCCAAAGGTTCCATTTTCTGAAGCAAGCTCTGCCCGCAAGTGGCGATATAAACATTCAGCAAATGACCCTCACAGGAGGTAACTATGCGACAGCTTGGAGTCTCATTGTTCACCGCTACAATAATCCGAGATTGCAGTTTATGTTCCACATGAACTCCCTTTATGATTTGCCACAGTTAACCAAGGAACGATCTTCCGACCTCAAACATATGCTGAACGTGTCAAATGTTTGTATCAACGCTCTGAAGCGACTCGATATCGCCATCACGACTTGCGATCATTGGATAGTAGATCTCCTTGTTACAAAACTTCCAACCACTACACTTAAAGCATGGGAGCATTTCCTTGGCAGCTCTGTCAGTATTCCTGCCTTTGCTCAATTGAAATCCTTCATCAACAACCGGCTCTTCAACTCATGACCATCCTTTACACAATTCGTATCATCGAGTTCCTCTTCCACTTCGTTGAAAATCACACCCTTAGACCCTTCAGTTGCACTGACTGAAAGCTGTATTCACACAAATAACTACCTGCAAACGCAAATACTAATTTAACAAATTTTATAATGCATCGACTAATAGGCAGACTTGGAAATACTTTAAGGACCTAAAATTACAATTAATACGTTCCTGAATAGTCCACTTTATAGAGAATGTGATATTAGATTTAGTTTTTCTAGTGTTAGTGAGTGTGATGTCCTTAAATCAATTGTTCGTATAAAATCCAATGGTACTGGTCTAGATGACATCAGCCCTAAATTTATCAAAACTCTTTTAACTAAGCTACTGTCGCACATAACCTATGTCTTTAATACTGTACTGACAGCCTCAGTCTTCCCAGTCTTGAAAGCTGCCAAAGTAATCCCAGTCCCTAAAACTTCTAATGAATATAGGCCAATATCTCTACTTCCGTTCTTGTAAATGGTTCTTGAGCGCCTGATGGCGACGCAAATGAATGAGTTCGTGAACAAAAATGAACTATTGAACGACAAGCAATCTGGATTTCGTACAAAGAGAATCCAACCACGGCAATTCTGAAGGTGATGGAAGACATTCGAAAACAAACTGACATCGGCAACGTTACATTATTAACACTATTAGATTTCAATAAGGCTTTTGACACCGTCAACCATGATTTACTCTGCACTAAGTAAAGCCGAATGTATTGTTTTTCTAGAACTGCCGTAAGTCTCATAAAATCGTACCTCTGGAATAGACGCCTAAATCCAGCTCCGTCTACACAGTTTTTTTTTGGAATCAATCTGCGGCATTTACACTGTGGGATAAATTCGAAAAACAAATAAATAAATTCCGGTACAAATAAAAATAAACCTACTAATACAAGATGTTTCATAACGAGCGGCCAGTAATTAGAATATTATTCCGACTTCCACGTTTAGTATCGATCGGAGTTATCAAACTTATCTTTGCGGCAAAGTTTGTTCCGTCCACGATTCCACATTCCGTTACATTGCTCATATACGAACGTTGTCTGCTTTTTGATTGTTTTTCCTGTTCCGATACAACTTCATAAGGGCTCAATAGAGCATACTATGTCAACAGGGGACAAGAAGGTCAGCAAGAATCAGTTACCACTTCCGTCCATTCACGTCACAGATCAAAGTTCCTCCGCATCACTGCCCACATCCGTGACTAAAGACTCACAACAAGTGCGAAGAAAAGCAAAGGGCGAAAATTCTTCACCTGTCTCGACAGAGAGTGCTGAAGCCCAACGACGCACTCCAACAGGTCTCTGATCCACCCGATCAAGGACTGAAATGGCGCTGGCAGAACCTAAGACAGCATTAAATAAGTTTATTGCCTGCACAGATAGACTCAGCCAGTTTGTCGGCAGGGTTGCGGCTCCGTCAAGCTCTGAGCTCTCCGTCAACCAGCTCAAGATCCGCCGAGATCAAATAAAATCTTTGTGGGACAAGGTAGAATCCGAATACGAGCAGCAAGAAAAGAGCAACGTAGATTTTCCATCCATGCAGGCAAAATATGAGTATTGCTACTCAGTTTATGAGCGATATACAGCTCAGCTGACAGATGAAATCGAGCAAGCTTCAGCAACGAGCAGACCAAATCCACAGATGATAGTCCCTACACCAAGAGGATGCAGCCTTCCCCCATGCGATACTGAGGTTTTTGCCGGGGATTACCTAAAGTGGCGTACGTTCCGTGATCTGTTCACCGCGGTGTACATCAATAACACACGGTAGACTCACACAGTTGATTTCCATTTTTTCCAAAGCTCCGCTGACCAACGAAGGTTTTGAAACGGCTTGGTCTGATTTACAAGAGCGGTTTGAGAATAAGAGACTGTTGGTGAACAGCCAGCTGAAAATCTTATTTAACCTCTCTTCCTTACAACATGAGTCAGGTCCAGCCCTTCAAAATTGCCAAAACCTACGCTTTCTTTATGGGAACAATCCATGAAAAACAAAAGTGAAATCCCAAAATGGCGAGAGCTAAATGACTTCCTTAGCGAGAGATATCGTACGTTGGAGGCTATTGAGGAATTACAACCAGGCCCCAGTCAAAAATCTTCCAATCCTAATATAGTTCCTTAAAATCTAAATACATTTGAAACAACAGTCCAGGTCAAAGCTCAGTCTTGTAAGATATGCTCTAACGAAAACCATCCAATCCGGTTGTGTCCACGATTCCTTCAAATGTCTGTGCCAGAAAGTCAAAATTGCATTCGCCAGCAAAAGCTGTGCTTAAACTGCTTTGGCAGAGGGCATCAACTCCGGGAATGTCCAAGTACCCACAATTGCTTTACATGCAAGCGGCGTCATAACACGTTGTTGCATCGTGGTGACACTTCTATACCGCCCTCAGCAACAGCACACTCTAACAGCAGCGCTTCAATGTCATTACAGTCCACTCCTTCAACTCAACAGACGAATATACAGAACTATTTTCCTGCTAATTCGCATGGGGAGAAGCCACCTTTATTTCTGAGCGGCTGTTTAACAAGATTGAACTGCCCTTCCAATCCGTCCAAGCTCAAGTTTCTGGGCTCAATCAAGCTATTGCAGCCCAGCCCCATAAGTTAGGCAAGGATCCATATCGACACATCAGCATTTAAGCTACCACAGTTAGCAGGAAACCTTCCAACTTACACGATTCCGCAAGATTCGATACGAAATTTGCCAAATCTCCAACTAGCTGACCCGTGTTTCTATAAAATTTCGCAGATAGACGTGCTTATAGGTGCGGATATTCTACCATCCATTGTCCTCACTGGCTCTCAACCAAACATTTGTGGAACGTTACTTGGTCAAGAAACGATATTTGGGTGGATTCTTACAGGGCCAATTACAAAGGGCAAATCCAAAGTAATCTCCTCTTTTTCGACTCAAGTTTCACTCAGTTCCGAGATTGCACTTGATAAACTCTTGACGAAATTTTGGGTATTGGAGGACCTCCCAGTAAAAGTAGCCAAAAAATCCAATTCCATTTGTGAAAGCAATTTTGTTCAAACCACAAAGAGGAGTGAGGACGGTAGATATATGGTTACTCTACCATTCCGGAATCCTGATCACATAGGGTTTGGACACTGACGATCCATTGCGGTAGCTCAGTTTCTTAAAAACGAGAGTCGGTCAAAGAGGAACATTCCATTAAAAGAGCAGTATGACGCTGTCATACAAGAGTACTTGGACTTAGGCCATATGAGCCAAGTCCCTCCAAATTCCAATGCTGAAAACTTTTATATGCCTCACCATGCTGTTTTTAAACCCAAATGCACTACCACAAAGATTCGCATCGTTTTTAATGCCTGCAGGGCATCGGTGAACGGCAAGAGCCTAAATGACATTTTATATCCAGGTGCTGTACTGCAATCCGATTTAACCATGCAGATCCTAAAATGGCGTTTTTTCCGTTACGTTTTTAATGCTGATATAACGAAAATGTATAGACGAATTCTAGTGGATCCAAAGCACAGGCCTTTCCAACGAATCCTATTTCGCAATAAAAAGGGAGAGCTGTGCGATTTCGAACTCCACACAGTTACTTTTGGAGTGTCGTGTGCTCCGTTCTTAGCGATCCGTGTTTTGCAACAACTTGCCCAAGATGTGAGCGAACAGTATCCGCTTGCTAGCGACATAATTTCCAAATTTATGTATGTCGATGACGTTCTCGCTGGTGCTCATTCTAAGCATGCTGCCATTTCCGCCATTACACAGTGGTCCCAATTCCCAAATAAGTGGCATAAAGTCGAAAAATTTGTTGAAGCAAATATCAGTTATGTTTGAATATATTCAAAATAGAGTCCCCATAGATGAAAAATCAATAATCGCTTTTGCTAAAAATGCAACCCTGGCATTGTGATCAAGCTTCAAAGTCAGCTGATTAGTCAGCTGCTGCCTGCAACAAAATTGGCGGGAAATTTTTGTTCACTTTGAGCGCTTGGCAAATTACCACATTGTTCTAATAAAATATTGTAAAAAATGGATTTCGAAGGCCAGGGTATGTAGAACGAATAACAAAATGCGTTTTGTGTTAAAAGTTGTTCTGTGTTATTTATATGTATTGTTTTGTATTGTCCAAAAAGATAGGAAACCAAACAAAAGTGTTCGTCTTGTGTGGAGTAGAACTAACGTTGTGCGTGTTTGTGCGGTATGTAGTTTATGTCAAAATAAAGTATAAAGTGTGTACTAAAAGATAGTAATAATCTCGTTTGCGGCTCTTGTGGTACTTTGAACTTGTAGGTCAGCTTGAGTTCAGTCATGCAACGCTGTTGGACATGTGGATGGTCAAGGGCCGCAACTCTACCGCCCTTGCAAACTGGATATTTGGGCAATTGGCTGAAAGTTCGCTAACCAATGAAAAAAAAAGTGAAATTAAGAAGAAAATAAGGAGCTTTGAACTTTATATTACTTCAAATCTGCAAAAGTGCAGCCAAAACATGCGCACATTCAAAAAAAAAACATTCACTTTGGCTTTCAATGCGCTTAAGAATTGTTTTGGAAAACAAAGAAGAGACACACAGTCTTCAATTGGGTAGACCAAAGCTGACTTATAATGAAGCAGGGCCTCGTCTAAAAAGAAAACTAGCTGCCGATATAGCAAACAGTAATAAAAACGACACCAAGCTTTTAGTTCATGCAGCTACAATGTCAGCCAGGAAATCAAACGTCAATGATACTGCATTTATGCTTAACAAAGTACTTAGCACTTCTGAAACCGAGGCTACTGAAGCTAAAAGAAAGCTTGGGATTGTAGAACCAGTACCTTTAACAAGAAATGAGGCTTTGGAATTCTTGATGGAAAATTCTTTAAGCAAACGTTTATATAATGAAATACGTCAAATAAGCAAACAGCAAAATTGTGACATTTACCCAAGCTATAAAAATGTCCTTGAAGCCAAATTGCAGTTGAGACCTACGGGAATAACTGTTACGGAAACTATGGCAAAAGTTTCCTTGCAAGATTTATTAAACCACACTGCCAAGAGCATCTTATTGTTACAGGAGGAGTTATTCGCTAATTTAGAAAGCGTTTCTAGTATAACATTAATTGCGAGTTACGGATACGATGGATCAACTGGACATAGTAAGTATAAAAAAAGGTTTGAAACGAACGTTTCTCTTAAAATTGCAGTATCACGTATGCGCTCTGTGGCCATATATGGGCTATTCGGGTGGGCATGGTCCGGAAAACGTAAAATTTTGTTTACATGTTAAGAGTGCTATATTTATCAAATATACCAAGTTTCAGCTTGATATCTACATTTTTCGACTTTATGCCACTTATTTGGGAATTGGGACCACTGTGCATTAGAGAACTCCGAGCGGCACTCGACAGTGCGGGTTTCCATTGAGAAAATGGACTTCCAACACCAAAGATATTTTATGGGATATTCCGAAAGACCACCTACTGTCATCTGACTTCCTCGAGATTGAGGAATCCAGTGTAGCAAAGACATTAGGAATACGCCAGTTTTTCTTTGATCCACCAAAGTTACAAATAGCAGTGGCCAAGACCAAAACATATATACACTCACTCTCTCACATACAGGGTTGTCCATATTCGACGGACCCATCTGGCAACGCCATAACTTTTGACAGAGATGTCAGATCGCTTAATGACATACCGCGTTTGAAGCGTCAGTCCAACCAGATTTTTACCATGGAACAATACACGCCACGCGAGCGCTCTGAAATAGTTGAAATTTACATTCAACAGAACAAGTCAATTGTGAGAACAAAATTATCATGTCCGATGAAGCCCATTTCACATTGAATGGGACCGTAAATAAGCAAAATTGCCGTATTTACGCCACTGAAAATCCTCAGGAGATTCAAGAAGTGCCTCTTCATGACGAAAAAGTCACAGTTTGGTGCGGCGTTAGTGCGAAAACGGTCATTGGGCCGTTTTTCTTCCAAAATGAAAATGGCCATGCTGTTACCATCAACCAGGAGCGTTATCGCGACATGATGACCAATTTTGTGATGCCAATTATTCGTCGAAAGCGTATGAGGCAGTTCTGGTTTCAACAAGACGGCGCTCCACCGCACACAAGTCGCATAACAATCGATTTTCTGAAGAAATTGTTTCCGGGCCGGTTGATGTCGAAAAGTGGTGATTTGGACTGGCCACCGCGTTCGCCCGATTTGACGCCGCCTGACTTCTTCTTGTGGGGATATTTGAAGTCAAAGGTTTACGTTAACAAGCCAAGGACCGTAGAAGAGCTCAAGGACAACATTCGTGAAGAAATAGCCGCTATTCCGGCCGAAATGTTGGCGAAAACGATGGAAAATGCTTCAAAAAGGGCACAATACGCCATCAACGCCAGAGGCGGCCATTTGAGAGATATCATATTCAAAAATTGATGAAAACAAATCTACTTGGAACAAATTAAATGATTAAGATTGCCAACCGCCAAATTTTTCTTTTTTTCTTTGATTTTTAAAAAAAAAACATTGGTCCGTCGAATTTAGGCAACCCTGTATAAAAGATAAGCATAAAATCAAGGCATAAGCTAAGCAACAGCAGAGAACATTCAAAGCATTAAAAGCGTGCGGACGTTAGGCTTTTGCCGGCATCTCGCTGCCCTTATATTCAAATAAACTTAAAACATCAAAAGTATAAATCATCTTATTCGGAAAAAATCTTCATTTTATTACATGGCGACCGTGACAGGACCAAAAAAACACGTAATTAAAAAAAATAAATTGTGTATTGTGAAAAAAAAATTTAATTGCCTACAACAATCCAACAAGGGAAATCCAATCCTACATGGCAGACGGCAGCGGAACAGCTTCAAGGGTCGGACTCATTCCCGACAAATTGATTCGTGAAACAGTTAAAACAATGAAAGTATGCTATATACACAAAAACCACAAAGCGACGAAAGAGAGATGCGCGAGCTTAAAACGCAGAAAATGGAAAACTACAATCATTGACCTGTGCGATGACCAGCACCGGCTACGCCTGTGCCCATAGGCCCCGGACAACTGCAGCAGTCTACAAGTGCGAGAGGCAGTCCGCCCCTTGCACCAACGCTGCAATTATAAAGTCGTGAAGAGTCCCACCACGCTTGACAACATACTTCGCACTGGTGCAAAGTAACGCAATACAGGCTGCATTTACGC